>CAEGAE010027469.1:0-27006 GCA_903067095.1 Girardinus metallicus
CATCCATCCATCCATCCATCCATCCATCCATCCATCCATCCATCCATCCATCCATCCATCCATCCATCCATCCATCCTCTGCTTGTCCCTAGTGGGGTCAGGAGGGGTTGCTGGTGCTTATCTCCAGCGAACGTTCCGGGTGAGCGGAGGGTCACCCTGGACAGGTCGCTAGTCTGTCGCAGGGCATTTGGAAGACCCCACCAACTTCATAATCCGAAATCTAAAGGTAGGGATTGATGAATCTGGAGGCATCTCAGTTTAAATTCAAGCAAAAATTGATTGATTAGTCACAATTTCAGGTTTTCCTGTATGCCTCTGTGTGTTGAATATATTGAGTCTGACCTAAGACTCGTCGAGTCTGCATTTTGTATCCAGTCAACATCTGAATAACTTTTAATCCTTATGGATAGATTCGACTTTTCATGCTGTTGACGGGTCGACCTGACGTCCATCTGTGGAGACATGGCGTTCCACTCTTCTTGAAGGGTTGCCCTTCAGCTACTGGGGGGTTATATACACAGACATTTCTGTTTTAGTAATAATAGCCAGACTGTAGATTCTTACCTGAATTGGGAGACATCCAGAATCCTGTCACACACAGATCTAGTAGATTCCATAAAAAAAAAATAAACACAGCCGCATTCAACCTTCCTGTTATCCGCCGAAAATCTCCCTCTCTCATAGTCTTAATGAACCGGACGTGTTTCAACATGTCAGACAGTTTCTTCTTCATTTTTTACTTCACATATTCAAAATTTTGCCATGAATTTTTGGTCTAGTGAAAATATTTTAGTACACTAGAAATAAGACTAAACTAAACTAAATTCTCAAGTAACTTTTCAGCAAGAATTAGGAGCTTCTTGTAAGTCAAGCTGACAGTGGCAGACATTTTTACAAAAATATTTTCTTAAATCAATATTAAGGATTTAAAATTAAAACAAGCTCCTATATATTACTGAAATGTTATCTGTTAGTTTTGTACTTTTATTTTTTTCCAAGCGTACCAAACCATTTGCACTAGAAAGTGGACCAAAACTCCCTGGTAAAATTGTGCGTTCTTACAGTGTTTGCTTTAAGAAACATCTCGTTGTATTTTATTTGGATTCAACCTGATAACAAGAATTGGAAGATAGATATTTAAAAATATCAGTAACTCAAAATTGGCCAAGAAAACCAAAGCCATCGCTTGTAATGAAGTAGGGAACGACACAAAAACGATTAAAGAAAAAAAAATCTCCACAAGGGTTTTTCATAGGCTACAAATGTCATTTTTTTATTACTTTAAATAAGGTCTAAATAAAGGGACTAAAGACATGCTCATGTGACTTCTTACATTATCAAAAATACGGTGCGGGTTGCAGAAAGCTACCCGGGGAGAAGGAAGCGTTCCAAGGGGTTCGCTCTGAGATACGGCTCACCATTAACCTTGGACGGCGTTGTCAAACGGAGGCAGTGATTTTAGAACCAAACAGTTGTCACAGTCAAGAGAACGAAACAAACAAATAACAAAACAGAAACTGAGACCTGGATTCATTTGAACTTCCCTCTCCCCTCCAAATGTTCTTGCGACAGAAATTAAAAAGCAAAGACGTAAAGGAAAACACACAAAGGCGGGGGGGCAGAACAGAAAAAAAACAAAACAAAAGTGTTTCATTAACAACTCCCTTTGGTAAAAATGGTAATAAATGGGCTCGCATTTGTCCGTTTCATGTACATCCTAACTTTAGCAGTTAATCACTAAAGTCCACAGTAAGCTTGGAAAGACTAGCACAACAACACGGATCCGTCATAAAAAGTCTGAGACTATTTACAGAGTATTTACAACACGAGCGGGATAAGGACAGTCCTCCCAGAATGAGTCGAGTGAGTGAGTGAGAGTGTGTGTGTGTGTGTGTTCGGTGAGTGAGCTGGTGTATTGGCAGAGGGCGTCTTTAAAAGGTCGACTTCCAGGGCGGCGAGGATCTTGAGTGTTAATAGAACTATATATAATATATATACACAACACATATACTGGAATACATGTCAGGATCTGACATTCACAAGCTATACAATTTTACAATCTGAGGACCAAACAGTGTTGTGATTTTTTTTTTTTTTTTTTTTTTTTACTTTTTGTCGTTTTTATTACATGAAACGAAACAGTGCTTTCCCGCGGTAACCCGACAGCACCGCGTAGGGCTCAGGCACAGTCTGTAATAATGCTGCCGTGTGTTTCGGAAAAAGAAACGTGAACCCCGACCCCCACCCCCCCAACCCCTCAAACCTCCCGCTTTCCACCCGGCGACGACGCGCGATCTGGATTCTGTCATGAACGCGGGACTGTCATGTCGGAACCAAACCCTCCAAACCCCTTCCTTCTGGATAAGTGCACTTTGCTTCGTCTCCTTGTTTTTCCCATAAATAACGCCTCAGGTAGGAAGATGGGAGCTCTGATGGCTTCTGACTGGAGGGGCAGCTAGCGGCTAGCGACGAGCCGAAGCGAAGCTCGGTTCGGAGGAAAGTCCAGAAAGCACCACTCGCCGTTTCGCTGCCGCCTGTCGAAAGCCGGCTCGAGGAAGAAAACGTTTGTGCCGTGGCTCTGAGTGCTGGTTGGAGCTCAGGAACGTGAGCACTCCTAAGTTTTGGCACCAAAAGGCCCTGTGGAAAAAAAAAAAAATGCTGGGCCCAGCTAAAAATGCTGGTAAAACAACGAAACGAACAGAAAACCTGTCATCCTGCCGCCCTGGATGTAACACATAAGGGAGCGAATATCAGCGTTGCTCCCATGTTGGCCTTTAAAAATAATAATAAAAAAAAAAAAAATCACAATATTAATCCCTACCTCTAGATTGTGGCCTCAGACCACACCTCCCCCCAGGAGTTCACCATGTCTCCTCCCCTCCCAACCCCGCTGCCGTCGGCTACGGCGCCTTGCTCGGCGTGCCGTATTTCACGCGGTACTTGTTGATGTTCATGAAGTGGAGGACCTCCGGGTGGCGTGTGGTGGAGCAGGGCAGCAGGCCGTCGCGCCCTTCGCCCATCAGCCACTTGGTGGTGTCGGCGCTCATGTCGCGGGTGACGTGCTCTTTGACCCAGGCGTCCACCCAGGCCTGGAAGCGCTTGTGCAGCCGCGTGCTCACCCTCTCGTGTGACTGAGGGGGGACAAACAGGACGGGATGTAATATTTGTATGCTATAAGCCGTGTTGTTTAAGCCAGAAAAGATTTTCAAAAAAAACTATATTTTTGGCGGAAAAAGCTTTGGTGAGTACCTGGTGAGCCCTCATCAGGGCGGTGCGTCGATACATGTAGTCCTCAGACTTGAAGACGTAGACCATTTTGTAGGAGTTTAGTTTGAACATGCACTCCATCTTCTCCTTCTCCAGGGATTTCTTCCCTC
This sequence comes from Girardinus metallicus, assembly GCA_903067095.1. Classification (NCBI taxonomy): domain Eukaryota; kingdom Metazoa; phylum Chordata; class Actinopteri; order Cyprinodontiformes; family Poeciliidae; genus Girardinus; species Girardinus metallicus. Next base: position 3,378 of record CAEGAE010027469.1, read on the forward strand.
CTTCGCAGGCCTCCTTGTCCATCTGCTCCCTGCCCTTCTGGTACTTCCGGATCCGTCTCAGGTTCCTGGTAGGGACAGCGGGACAAAATGTCCTGGGGTTAATCGTGACGGGACAAATTCGTCAGCCTTAAATGAATCAAACAAGAACTCATGTCTGCGTATCACATCTATCACAAACACAACCTGCTAGCATTATCCACCATGATATTGAAAGCCTTTAAGCAAGCATTAGCCTTTTAGCTAATTTTGACTTGAACCAAAATTAGCTTACTTAAATTTAAGTTAATTTGGCTTATGTTTGCTTACTTTAGCTAAAATTCCTAAGTATAGCTAGTGTAAGTCATAAATCATTAAGCTAACATTTGCTTTTTAGCTAATTTTGACCTAAAATTTTCACCTAACTTACGTAATGTATTAAGTTAATGAAACCCAATGTGCTAGCAAAACCCAACATTACAGCATTTAAGCAAACATACTTTTGTAACAAATTTTGACGTGGACAAAAATTAGCATACCGAATCGATTAAATTTCAGTTACTAAGCATGTTAGCGTAATCCAACATAATGATAGCATTTCAGCTAATGTTAACATGTTTACCTAATTTTGACTCAAAAGTTATATTTGACTGACAGAACGGATTAAATTAAAAATATCCAACATGTCAGTGTACGTAAATCCGATAATGATAGAATTTGAGCTAACTTTAGCTTTTTAGCTAGCTTTGACTCAAAAGCTAAAAATATCCTGAAGTCAGTCGTGCAAGTCGATATGATAATGATAGCATGAGCTAACGTTAGCCTTTTAACTTCTAATTTTGTCTTATGTCCTGAGGTTAACCGTGTCGGGACTTAGATGAATCAAACAAGGACTCACGTTTGACTGTCACGTCTGTCGCCAACTGTCAGAAATTTGACACACGAGGAGGAGGAACAAAAGAGAGTACCTGGGAAGAAACACGGGCTTCTGGGCGAGGTGCTCCCTCAGCTCAGGAGTGGTGGAGTCCGGGTTTAGGTAACGTCCAACGTAGTCGGACCAACGCTGCAGACACAAAACAACAGGGTTCGTTCACGTTTCCCACAGTAAAATTCAAGAACTTCTCAAGCATTTCCGAGGTAAGTTTTCCAAACTTTTCCAACACCACACTTTGGCGATTAAAGCAATACAAATAAACTAAAAAAAAAAAAAGAAATAAAAAAAAGAAGAGACTATTTCAATTCACTGTAACATGAGATTATTTATTATTGTTGTTAGAAATGTCTTGTGGTAGTATTCTATGTACAACAGCAGGGACGAGGTAAACTAAAATATGACAAAATGTTATGCTATCAAATGTCTCTCTCACAAACAGCCTGTACCCCGGACTGGTCCGAGAACAAAACACAAATTTAACAAAAAAATCCCACAAATTTAATAGCGTGGTTTAACGTATAAAATATAAGCGGCGCTTTTTTTTTTTCAGTTACACAGATCAATAAGTTATTGAGCCAGCAGGAATAATACATATCCATTAGATTGAAACAATCTGTAGAAACCTTGTAAAGGTAAATTGCCTTCCTGTTCAAATTAAACACTAAAACACGATAATGTACAAAAAGTTACAAAAAAATATTCTCAAGAAATTTTCTATAGGTTAGCAAATGGAAACAATTTTGGAAATTGGAAACTGACCTAAAACAAGGAAAAATGTGTCTGATTTAACTTCAGAAATAATGTGCACGTGTTTTTATTAGGCGTATGAAAGTATCTTTTTCAGCTGTGAATAACATTTTCCAAATTTTGTCTTTTCATAAAACGTTAGATCACACTTTATCCCAAAACTGCAGCGCGAAAATCAAGCGCTTTACACAGAAATCGAGAATTCGCCAAGCCCTGGAACCACCTGGCTGAAATTCAAACATTTTCAAGGATCTGAAGAAGACTGCTGAATGTTCAGAGCCAACGTGCGTCAGGTGAGCGACCTCTGACCTCAGTCTCCATGGGCTCGTCAGAGTTCTCCTCCTCCGTGTCGAGCAGCTCCACTGTCAGCTGCACTTGCCCTCTGCTTTTCAAAAACATCACCTGAGAGAGCGGGGCAGAAGAAGTCAAACCACTGAAAACAACCACTAAAATTGGAGTCATTATCACAGGAACAAAAAAAAAAAAAAAAAAAAAAAAAAAAAAAAGAGTCGGTGAAGAATGGATGTTCCTCCCAGTCAATCTAAACGCCAACAAAAATCACTTTATAAAGGCGGAAAACCTAAAATGTTTGGATCGCTTTAGTAAATAAATCAAGCACCACCCCAAGAAACCTTGCAACCAGCTCCAACAGCGACTTTTCCTTTCTCAGTGTCTGAGCCAAATGAATAGTAGTTTGTACGCAGCAGAAGAAGTAGATTCTCTTCCATCTGCTACATGCAGCAAGAGCTTGAAGGGATTGTTGTTTTAGGGCCAACAATTGAAGAACCTTAAAATACCAATTTAAAACACTGTTTTAAAGATCTCATGGTCAAAACGAAGACTGATTATGTCAAGAACAGATGAGACTTTTAGTTACTTCCCTTCACTTTTGCTATTTAGATTAAGTGAGTCAGTGAGAACAGAACTGGGTGAAACTTGTGAAATAAAGAGATTATCTTATATTGCGAGAGGCGCAAAAATGTCTTTTCACCTACGGTAAGAACCGTTTGATGATCTAAAAGTTTAAGTTTGACAAAAAAATAAATAAAAACAGAAGCAAAAACAAAAGTAGTATTTCCAGTTTTTCTCAACTCAGGATAGGAAAATTAAAAGAATAATTATAGACAACAGGAAAAAAAAAAAAAAAAAAAAAATCAGACGACCAACGCCTTTTAATTTGCCAAAACCGAACGCTCACCTTGAAGCAGTTCTCGTCAGACATGAGCTGCTCGGCTTTACGCTGGTAGGTCGCCTCGGCCGGGCTCCTCGACGGCTGTGCGGACGCGGCGCCCCCAGTGGCGCCGTTCCCGCTCTCGGCCAGGTGCAGGTCAGTCACCTGGACGCAGATCTCGTCGCTCACTATGTGCTGCAGCTACAGAGGGAGGAGAGGAAGTAGTGAGGGTGGGGTGGGGGAGGAGGTCAGACTTGCGGCGCCAACAGAGAACGTGGCTTTGAGCGAGCGCTGCCCGTTTACCTGCCGGACGATGCTCTGGATGAGCTTGTCCATGGTGAAGGCGATGTAAGCGTGGATGGTGAACATTTCCCTCAGAGAGTCCTCGTACTGAGAGGCCTCCATGTTCCCGTCAAGCAAATTCCGGACCATCTCCAGGAAGGCCGAGTAGTAATCCTCCACTTCGATGTCCACTGGAGAGCAGAGACGTTAAGAGCGTCATGCGTTTTACAATTCTTACAGTAGGAATCTGTGTTCTATCAATTAAAATAAAATGACAAAGGAGTTAAGCTAATTTTTGATTTGTATTTTAGCAATTAGCTTAGCCGACATGTATTCCTGTGGAAATTTAGGCCCTTATCTTTAATAGTTTTATCAGAAATTTGAGGGGATTTTCACATTTCTAAAACGAAGCACGTTTAGTAACAAAAACCTAAAAAAAAAATAATACTGAAAACAGAACCAGGTGTGTGTAGGCCTGTCGCAATAATTACACCATAAATTAAAACGAGACCCATGGTTTATAGTTTTTCCTTCCCCCTCTCTTTCTACCAAAAACTCGATGATAAAAGTTTACACTCTGGTGCTTTGATCTCAACTTGTTTACAGACACTTCACTGTCCATTTCATTTGTTGTTTCTGTTGTTTTGTTTGTTTATTTGGGATATTTAAAATGTCGTCCTGTTCCAGCGTTACATGTCCATTAGAATTTAAAGTTTGCTGATCTATGAGACGGTGTTCTTTCACTATTTCGCCATTACCATTATATTTCTTGAAAACGGTCTCAAAACCTCAATGTTTGTCGTTTATCGCAATAACTTCTGGGTCAAGCAAAACTTGTTATTGCGACGGACCTAAGTATACGGTCAGCCGAATGTCCCAAAGGGCTGCAAGAACTGACGTTAGGCAGTAATTTTTCTTTTTTTTTTGTTATCAAGTTGGAAACTATGTGCTTTCCCCCCATTTTTATACATTTCAACATCCCACAAAAGGAAACCACTTTTCTAGAAAAGTGTTGTTTTTCTCTACCTTAGAACTAAAAAAAAAAACAGATTGGTTTCTTTAAAAACGATAACATATTTCCCAAATTATAAGTTTTTTGGGGTTTTTTTTAACGTCATGTAACATTTAGAGCTCTGAACAAGTCTTGTTTAGCTGGACTGAGAGCAAATGTGGCTCTTCGGAGTGTAAATGATACAGACCGTTTTGCCGCTCTGCATCTCAGAGCCAGCGGCGTGGAAGGAAAATAAGCAGGAAAAACTCAAGAGGGAAATGTGGACAAAACATGGGAAGGTCACGACGCAACTATATCAAATATTTAAAACAAAACACAAATCAATAATAATTATCTATGTCGATTGAAATGAAACGCTTATATCGTGATACTTTTCTGTCATATCGCCCAGTGAGCTAACAGGACTCACTGGACTTTTTCCCAGTTAGAAAACTTATTTTATTTCTATTTATTGCTTAATGACAAAAATTAGATTTTTTATGTGTGATATTACTTTCGTTTGCAACATTGGTTTTGCTAAACAGCAGCATATTTCAGCATGTTCATCTGTGAAGTTTACTCACTGGGCTCCTTGAGTCGCAGCTGGACGGCGGGGTTGTCGTTCTTCTCCTTCTTCAGCCCCAGCACCTCCCTCTCCCAGTCCCGCTCGCGGACGTCGTCGTCGATCTGCCGCTCCGCCTGCTCGTACAGCCTCAGCAGCCGCGAGCACAGCGTCTGGTGCAGCCGCAGGAAGATGTACCAGTTGTTGTTGACGAAGAAGAGGTTGTAGGCGTCGTCCTCGCACGAGCGCAGCCTCTGCGCCGCCGTGTTGCCGAACAGCAGCTTGGACTTGGAGGGGCTCCCGCTGCCCGGGACGCCGTTGTGCTTCTTGGACGCACCCGCCTCGTTCGGCTCGCCGTCCTCTTCGTCCTCCTCCTCCTCCTCCTCCTCCAGGTCCGACAGTTCGCCGCGCTGCGCGAACAGCATGTCGGGGATGAAGTGGTGGATGATCTGCTTGATCTTGTACTTGTCCTCTTTCTGAATGCTGGTCTGCCGCTTCACGTGGTGGATGATGAGCGCCGCCGCATCCTCCAGGATCTGGCTGTCCTCGTACGCTAGCGTCAGGTGAGGGCCCGCGGGGGCCGAGGCATTCTCCTCCGACACCTGCTCCTGCCGCTGGAGGTCAAGACAAAGCTTTACTGACATCATATTCTCCCTACAGTGCAGCAGATAACTGAGTATTTCAGCAAATTCTTTCACGTGCGGATGCAAGAACCTAGCCTGGCCACCGACTTCCTGCGCTTTCTCCCATTCACCTTGATTATTCTGGTAAAATTTAAATCAGGCCAATCAGCAAACAGAAGGAGAAGTTGTGGCGTTGATTTTCTGCGCTGTTTCGGAATTCTAGTCTACCTGCAGTTTTAAAAATGGCAGTGAACAAAGCCGTTCACTTTGTCAGCGTTAGCTACATTTCCAAATATTGACTTAACATTAACAGCTGTCTCCTTCAGCTCTCTCTTTGCAGCAGAGAATGGTTGCCATCATATTATCTTATCTTTACAACGCAAGCAATTTCCGGTGAGCTCCATAGTATCGAACTCGAGTTACATATGTCACAGGCAAACGTTAGCGATTGGGTGACAGAGTCCACACCTCCAGGAAGCCAAGTCCTTCTGAACAAAGCAGCGCATAGCAAAAGGGGCTGCAAGGCTAACGAGAACCTAAAACAGATATTTCTAGGGGTTGCTTTTCTAAAAAAATGTTAACTGCTAGCCACTAAAAAATTAGAGCCACAGGCCATTTTTCAAAATGGCCACCACAGTCGGCGAGGAAAAGATTCTTTGCATTAATTTGGCAATATGTATCACGGCTTAATATTTTTGGTGTCAGATCCTACATATCTGGATCCACAGAAATTATATTCACTGATAGTTTTTTAAAATTATTTTTCAAGATGGCCGCCGTGGCTGTGAGAAAATATTTGCATTAAATTGCCTGATTAGATGAAAGTGTTTGGTGTCATAACATAGCCTATATGTTTTGAATAATATATTTTCTTAATCTTGTGTTTCTCTTTCTGGTGGATATTTTTTAAAATGGCTGCCATGGTTGTAATGGATGTCTTACACTAAATGGACAATATCTATTGCCAGTGGTGGGCAGAGCTACCTGAAAAGTTAAGTTCACTAACCACTAATTTGCTCAAAAAGAAGCCTAGCACCCCTAGTGCCAAGTTAAACGGATAGAAAAATAAGTGGAAGTTAACGCTAACCATTAAGACGCTCAATTTGTGTCACCAGTTGACGACTGGTGTGAGACTCGCAAACAGTAAGATCCTCAGTTTCTGATTTTGCTGGATATTATTTAAAGTTGTATGAATAGGAAGATCATAGCTGTTAAAACATATGATGCAACACAAAGTTCATCCAAGTCATGAAAATGTGTAACGTCTTAGGACAACATCTGGCTTAAAAGGCTCAGAAACGGAAGTCATATTGAAAAATGTCTCTCATCTTGAAATTAAAGTGGCTAATGGAAAATATGAAAAGCCTACAACACAAAGGGTGAACAAGCAATTTTTCATGCTTGTATCCACACTTGAAAGCTTTTCACAGTAATATCCTCCACTATCATAAACACTGGAGATCAACAAGAAAGACGAAACGCGGAAATTCGTTACCTCATCGTAGATGCTTTCGATTTCATTCAGCAAAGACTTGGATCGAAGCACTTTGGTGTCGTTCTGTTTGAAATTGATGCCTTGGTGGTCCAGAGATTTGAGGTAATACTTCTCATTCTGCTCCCTCCAGATCTTGTTGAAGCCTCGCTGGGCTTCCCGCCACTCCTCTTCCTTTGTCTTTAACCTGGCCGCAAACAGAAGACAAAGTCGAGTGAAGCCAAGCGAAAACTCCGCAACTCTGAGACTTTTACACGCTTTGATATCGAATCTGACAAACAGGACAAAACAGGAAGTCTTTAGTTCAGCGGATACCTTTTCAGCACGATCGGAACAGAAACGGCTGGGTTCTTCTTCAGGCCGTCGAGGATGTCGGGAGCTTTGTCTCCATATATCCTCTGGATGGCCTTGCGGTGGATGACCTCCGAGGAGCCGCCCAGCGTGTTGTCCAGCCGAAACTTGGCCTGCTCCTCAGCGGACATGCGGGACAGCTTCCGCTGCACCGTCTCCAGCACTTTGATGGTGGCCAGGTTGGTCTCGAGGACCACGTCCAGCTGTGTCGAGATGAGAACCATTAAAGACCTGTCCGCTCATGACAGACGGTTTGAAACCCCACCAAAAATGCTCGCTGCGGGAATAAAAACCATGTAGAAGAAACGGCTGACAATGTTCCTGCTCACCTCGAAGCGCTCGTCTTCACACCTGTAAATGTGCTCCTCGTACTGAGTTTTCTTGGAGCTGACGAACGTGGAGTCCTCGGACCACGAGGGAAAGGAGACCCAGGTGTCGTTCAGGACCTGGACACGGGCGCGAGAGATCGGGAAAGACTCAAACAATGTCCACAGACAAGACGGAAACAGCATATTTCAAACTTGAAAAACTTTTGTGGGTCTAGAAAAAATGTATTTTGTTGCCGCAAGAGCAATTGTTGCACAAGTAGCACAAGTCCTACCTATTAGCATATATTATTAATTGATAGTGCAAAAATGCTAAAAAAAAAAGAAAAAAAGAAAAGAGTTTAAAATGTCTCCTCTACCATCAAAAATCTGTAACTGACTTCTAGTTCTGTGGGGTGACTAAACATTCTTAGGAACCCAATGTCATTGATCTTATAACTCAACCGTAACAAAAATGAAACGTACGACTCTTAACGTGCCTCACCTCCTTACAAAGCGGAGTTCTGCCGGTGCACTTGGGTTGCTGGTAGCTTTTGGGCAAAGCTCTGTAGCTGGAGCCCAGCCTCTTACAGGAAGCGTAATCAATCTCCATAGCGATGCCCTCGGTGGCGCGTTCCTTGGGGTACGTCTCAATGTGGGACATTTCGCGATAGCCCAGGAAGTTCTTGAACCAGTTGAACAGCTCTGGAAATTTCCTGTGAATCAAAATTAGGCAGAAAAAGCACACAAACACTAAGAGACAAGGGCTGTTTAAAGAGTTTTTAGATCACAAGCAAAGAGATGACGGGTTTACGTACCCCAAAAAGGGCAGCACCAGCTGCACCAGTTCAGCCCTGGAGATCACCTCTTGGTTAAAAATGATCAGGCAGCGCAAGAAGCTGTCGTAAGCTTCGGCACTCCGCAAGGCTTTGCGGACCTACGTAGGATGATATCAGGGGTTATAATGTGCAAACATGCAAGTGTGACTGTCCAATAAGATAAAACTTCCAGTATTTTCAACCGGTTTACCCTTAATGATACCTTTAACTTCACTGGAGAGTAGAAAAATTCTGATTTTGGCCGATCCTGAATTTTTTGCCTGAAAAGTCACTAAACAAAGCAACAAACTCGCTAAGACGTAAAGAGTTGGGTGATTACTGTTAACCATGCAGTCATCCATGTCTTGTGGCTGAGCAAAACGGGACAGTGTTTGATTTTTAGACTTATACAGAGGTAGGTAATATCGGTGGATAAGATTGGTTTAAGTAAGTATAGACTGCTGTTCTCCCAAAATTAAGAAATTCAGGGACAATTTATTGGGGCATCCCATTGTTTCAAACGACAATAAGCCAGACTCACCTTTTCAAAAAACAGAGACTCTGTGCCAACTCCGTGCTTGCTGGGATCGGTCACCGGAGAGTCCTTCAGATTTAGTAACTTGGGCTTTTTCTGCAGCGTTACAGAGAGAACAAACACACATTTAGGAAAGCCCATTAACAATCAACCAGAGATGAAGGCGAAAACAAAAACAGAGAAGGGATAAAGCTTCAGTGGGATGTGTGTGCAAACCTTGACGGGCGGCGTGGGCCCCGGAGTCGGGTGGCGTCGGATCTGACAGCCGTTCTGATTGGGCCTCTGTTTATTGTTGAGCACCACCTTTTTGGTAGTGAGGCCGTGGTCATTCTTTACAGACTCGGCCTTCTCTGCGTTGGTCTTACTTAGCATCTGGTGGGAAAGACACAACAGTGACTGAGATACGTCTCACGCCATTTAGGGGTATTAGAGAAAGTTGTGGAGAAGTTAAAAGCAGAATTAGGTTGCTCTGTTCAATCTATCATCTAAAAATGGAAAGAGGATAGCTAAACTCCAAACCTACCAAGATGTACCCTGACAGGCTGGACAAGAAGAACCTTAACCAGAAAAACCTCAAAGTAACTTTTGGAGGAGCTCCAAAGAGCCACGGCTCTAAAGAGAGAAGCTGTTGGTGAGTGATGAAGTGGATCACGTTTCTAAGCGTCCATGGTAAGGCCTATTCATCTGTTCCAGAGAAAAGTGGCTGCAGAATAGTTGAGGATTAGACTGAGGAAGACCAGTGTGATTTGCCTCCTGGTTGTAGAACAGTGGACCAGCCCTACACCCTCAGCAGTTTCCTGGAGAGTGGACAGGAGTTCACCCAACCAGTCTACATGTCTTTTGTAGACTTGGACAAGGCATTCAATTGCATCGCTTTAGGATTCCCGTTGGGAAGGTACTTCGGGAATATGGAGCACCAGACCCTTGATATGGGCTGTCAGGTCTCAGGATGACTGATTTAACAGCTTGGTCCACATTGCTGGGGGTAAATCAGGCTTGTTTCTGATGAGAGACGGACTCTATCAAAGTTGCCCTTTGTCACAGATTCTGCTCCTTCTAGGCACAGGTATTGAGGGGATCCGTTTTGTTGGCCTAAGAATCAGATCTCTGCTTTTTGCAGACAATGCGGACCTGTCGTCTTCAGGAAAGTGGTCTCCAGCTTTTACTGGAGAAGTTCTTGGCCAAGACCAAAGTCTTGAGTTGGAACAGCCAGAGTACCCTTTCCGAGCTGCAGACAAATTCCTTCCCCAAGTCGAGGAGTCTAAGTAATCCCACCAAACAAGGACAACTTGATAGGTAGATTGCTACTACGTCTGCAATGATGCAAGCGCTGTAGTGGTCTGTCGTTGTGAAGAGAGAGCTAAGCCAAATCACGATGCTTTTCATTTACCAGTCGATCTACGTTCCTCCTTCATCTATGGTCACGAGTTCTGGGTAATGACTGAAAGAATGAGATTGTGGATATAAGCGCTCCCAATGAGTTTCCTCCACAGGGTGTCTCGGCTCAGAGTTAGAGAGATGGTGAGAAACTTAGTCAGACGGACTCCACATTGAGAGGAGCCAGTTGAAGTGGCTCAGGTTAAGAAGCCTCCATGGTGAGGTTTTTTGATTCCTAAGGGTAATTTAGAGAGACCATTTAACATAATAAACATCTAATAGTCATGTTCTTGGATGGTTATTTACAAAGAACTCACTGTACGGAGAACATGCAGACGCTGTACAACAACATCCCAAGCTGGGCTATGAGCAGGATGTGGGCTGAGTCCAGCTTGGACCAACTTGCTCCAAGGCAACAACTCTACAACTCAACTCAGCAACAACAGGTCCACTGTGCACTGTGTCAATGGAAGACTAAACGAAAGAGCCACAGTTTGAAGGAAGACATAGGAATTCAAATTCAAAGCTTGCCTCAAGTCAAATAGAGCACACGGCAAACATGTGGAAGGTGGTCTTGTCAGATGGGACTGACCAGCTGACCAATTCACATTACCATAAACTTTGTTGACTTTTCTTCACCAAAACACAAACAAAGAAGGGGGCCAACTTCAAACACACACCATACTTTCAAATAAAACACAATGAAGTTTGAGATTATAAAGCAGGAACAATGTGGAAAAAGTCTTACTGCTGAACTGTTGGCATCAGGGAGAAACTGTCCAAACTCCGATAGCAGATCCTCCTGGTTCTTGAAGAGCCTGGCCACCTGAGCGTAGACCTCCTGCTCTGTCAGAGCCGGCGTATAGTTACCTCCAGCCTCTTTAGCATTACGCTGCTCCTTCTGTGGTGCAGAAACAAACAGAAAGTTACATTTTTGAAACAATTCAGATTAATTAGAGCACACACCAAACTTTCTGCTTTCATCCAGACAGACCTGGTACGTGTGGAGAATCTCCAGAAAGGCTTTATAGATGTCCGGCTGGCCCTGGAAGCGGTTCTTGATCTTGTTGACGTAGTTGATGGCGTGGTTGAACTCCACGGGCTGGTTGTTCTGCATAGGTGGGCCAGCGGGGGTCCCACCGAGGGCCGGGTGGAGCTGCACGGGTGGAGAGCGGGGGGAGGTGTACGCGGGAATGGACGGATTGGTCTGGCAGCTTGGTGTCAGCGCCTGCGGCTGAGGAGGCTAAAACAGAAAAAGTGCTACGTTAAAATGCAATGTCAGCGCACAACAACGCCGTTGAGTTCCCTCAACCTCACCTTGCTCATCTTGGCGGGGGATGGCTGCGTCAGAAGAGGCGGAGCGGCTGCGGCGGCAGTGGTTGTCACAGCAGCTGGGAGCTGGGGCGGATGCTGGGTGGCTGCTCCCGTTATGGGGATGTTCTGGACCGAAATGCCGTGTGGCGTTATGTGGTGGATCTGACCCGGCGTCGTTACATTGACCAGGTCGTTGGTCTGGACCTCGATCTTGTAGCCCGGGGGAAGGAAAGTGTTGAACCCCATGATGAGGTCAGGGTGGCCTTTGAAGAGCTGCGACACCCTGCTGATGACCCCGGGAGTATCAATACTGATGAACACAAACACACACACACAAACAACCCAGCGGTGATGAGTTTAGGAGCTGGAGTAAGCTACCGTTACCTGATTTGTGAGTCCTACATCTGGTTGTCTCACCTTTGCGACTTGAACTCTTTCATTATATCTAAAAAGTCATTGTAGACCTGAGGCTGGTTCCCAAACTGAAGCTTCACTTGATCCAAATACGACAAAGCGTCTTCCACCTAATAGTCATGGAGGACAAGGCAGACATTATCATATTCACGTTCTACAAATGCAACACTTTTGATTTACGACAAAGGGAATCAGAGGCTCGGACTCTCTTACCTTAAGCCTCTGGAACTGCTGGTGACCTTGTGCCGAGGATGGAGGGGTCGCTGTTTGCCCATGCCCCGACATCACCGAGGGCCCGTGGGACTGAACGGCGGGGCTGTGATGGTGGGGCCCAGTGTGGACCGCCGCACTCGGGGCGTGACCGTGACCACTGCTGTTCTGGGCCATGGTAGGGACCTGATGAAGAAGAGGTACTTTTAAAAAGAAGGGTTTCGCTGAACGGAGTGAGGACACAGTATTTCACTAACTTATTACTTATTATTTACACCCCATGAAATTATTCATATTTTTATGTTACAACCATAATGTTCTAATTCATGGCACAGCCCCAAGTTTCCATGAACATTACTATAATTATAACTATGGGATAGAGCAACACAAAGTAGTGCGTAACTGAAGAGTCGTCCACCTAATGCCAAGTTCACACGACAAGATTTCTATGTTGATCTTTGATCCGATTTCCCCATCGGACAATTTTAGGATAACCTGAATAGCGAGATTGGTCTTAAGGTAATATTATGTGACATTCCCGCCATGTGTAAAAGTGATCTAAAATTGGGGATATTCAATTGTCTTAGCCCAATATCACATGTGGTGTGACAAACGAGAACATAGTCTCTCAACTGCGAAGTTTAGCCAATCAGAAAGCGAGGTGATGGGAACATGGAGGGGTGTCCAAAATACACAGAAGACAAAACAACTACCATGGTGTAACAGAAAGCAGAAATTGTAAATATTCTTGGATTGTTTTTCTCTGCTAGACATAGCTCACAAACTATCGCCATTGCTTTTTCGCCCAGTCAGCCATGTCTGTTTCTCTGAAATCACGTTTGGTCTTGAGAGGTTTTACAAGAATTGGTGAGTAAAACCGTTTCGTGTGTGGTGTGTTGCTCCACACTTGAAAAGTTGGTGGAGACACAACTGCAAATGACATGCAGCTATAATGGCAGTGAAATGTGGTTCTGCAAAGCACTGACTCAAGAAGGCTGCATAAAAGTGCACCCCACACTTTTCAGATATATATATTTTTTGTAACAATTTTGCAAAACATAGATACGCATGTTTGTGTTTAGTCCATCACATAAAATATCAGTGAAATACACTGAAGTTTGTTGGCTCCAATATGATGAAATGTATTAAAATTAAAGAGAGAATAACTTTGCAAAGTGCCATAGATGGCAATTAATTTCTTTAGAGCCTTATGAACTAAATTTATGTTACCTGATATCCCTGGGGGACGGAGTACTGGACGCCAGCTGTGGGCTGCATGTTGTCGGTCACGGCTTCATACACGGCTGGAGCAGAGGGGGTGGGGGCCAGGATGCGATGCTGGAAAGGCTCCGGGTTGCCAGCGAGCCTCCGCTGCTGCGACGCAAAAACCGTGTCCTGATCCTCCAGACGCCGCTTCATTATGAACTCATGCTTGTGAGAGCTGCGAGACCTGGGAATGCAGGAACAGCTGGAAGGTCAGCTTTCTCAGTCGAGCCGTCAAACCCCAGCGTTGAATTGATCTAGTCTCTTCTAATTACCTTATGCCTTTGGTTTTTATTTGTACTGTGAATTTACGAAGAAGACGCATGGAGTGGCAACAATTTGGCAGATTTGCCAAAGCAGAAAATTATTAAAAATCGCCTCAGACTGAAGAAATCTATTCAGACATCCAAAGCTTTTAGCAACAGGATCAAGCTGGGAGTCAATACCGGGGACCGTATTGATTCATTACCAAGTGATCATGCATGTCTGACTTTGTTATTGCACAAACTTACACAGAACAAGAATATGGCCTGCATTATGAAATAGTTTTAAAGAGACAGCTCAGACTTTTTGATGTGAGGTTCAAGTAAAAAAGTTACAAGCAGTCATGTTCAGTAAAGTGTCTCAGTAAATAGCACCTGTAAGGAGTCATAGCGACTCCTTACGCCAGAGCCACATTCATACACTGATACGCAGGTCAGTGTTAAGTGTCTTGCCCCTGAACACGTCAACATGTGGAATCAAACCCACAACCTTAGGACTGCAAGACAACTACACTTCCCACTACTTCACAGTTTGGTTAACTCCACATTAGTTGGTTTAAGAGGCTAAAGCTAACAAATAGCTTCTGGAACCAACTAATCTGGATTTTTACTAAATAAAGACATCAAAAGATTTATCTACGGCCAGTAATTTATTAACTCAGTATAGCTAGGCATACGCGGTGGGATGAGATTCTTACAGTATTCAAACAAAAATTAAAAACAAATGTGTATAATGGGACCTCATTGCTTTTATTCAGAACAAAGTAAATACTTTTTCTTGCTGCTGCTAAAATGAGGGTTATAATTAGAGGGAAATGTGTAGCCAAAAATAAAAATCCAAAAAAATATATTAGGGATACATTTGAAACAGCAACTTTTTACAACCTTGGTAAACTTTGGTACCGGTAATAATGCTATGTCTACTGTTAACCTTTTAACAGAAGGTCACCTAAAAAGTTCTGAATTATAAGTGTCTGGACACTTTCTGATGTTTCTGAGGGTTTGTATAAACTGGTCACCTTTGACCCACTGTAGCTGCTTGTGTATAAATATATAGCAGTACTAACTGTGTGTCTAATTTAGCAAGAAAAATTGTTTAATGTGGAAAAATGTAAACAGTTTTACAATTTAGACTAGATAAAAGTGTATCTAGCTGCATTTTAGAGAAATGTATTTGTTTTTTTAGCTTATATTTATTCAAGAGTTCAATGTTAAATGTTAGACTAATTCTAGTCTAATTCAACCCTGTAAGAGAAAAGCAACAGTGTGTACATCTACTTTCGTTCAAATAGCATGTACTGAATGTGCAGCTCGCGCTCTCCGTAGCCAATGAAAACACGAGAAGCCTACGTCAGCGATGCAACAAACAGGTGCTGTGGAAACGTGGGAGTCCGTCTGCCATTCACAACTTCCTCTAGACACCAGCAGCTTCTGGCCACTTGAACGAACGGCATTTTATAATGTTGAAGCTTCGCGAATTATAATAAAGCGTTTCTAAACACCCAAGTCAAAGTGACACAGAGACAACACTGAAGCGAAGCTAGCCGCCTTCTGTCCAGCGGTTGAGCTCCGCTGAGCCGTTCACGGTCGCACTGAAAGCAGCCAAGGAAAGCTAAGCTAATGCATTTGGGGGCTTCACCGACTCCACTCGTAATGGCATTTTCGTCGCCCTTGAAAGCTGCTGTGACTGTTACATCGCAACGCTAGACAAAACCAATTCAGCGTCACGTTTACAAGGCCTAGCAAACACAAGCACCGACCTCAAGTTACCAGCTCGATGCTTTCCACACGCCCGCCATTTAGCGTGGCGAAGAAGTTCGGGAAATTACACAGTATTTCTATAAGGTAAGCAAAAAACTGACCGAGCCCATCAACAGCCTCATAGAATACTCATGCTAAAGCATATTATACAGTTTATTTTTATGACTTTCCAGGAAATGTGTCTTCTCTCCTGCGGTACTGAGCCGCCAGCTAGCTGCTAGCTAATGTAAACAACATGGGCAGCCCGAACAGAAGACCGTCCTGGGCTCGGAGGGAAACGCATGCAGATAACCGTTAGCGATCAGTCTGGTTTACACGGTAAATGTTTAAAATACGTCAGTAATTAACAACCGGATTCATGCAAGGCACGTTTTAGGTTCATCTGTGATAGAGTGCATGGAGATGCGGATGATCCCGTTTGGTGCACTTAAACCGTCAGCTAACTAGCTGGCTCCATTAGCTTGCTGAATGAGTACAGTTGAACTCACCACTCTCCCGAACAGCGCGCAGAAGTTTACAGGCGATTATATGACGATCCGTTATATTTGGATCCACCACCGCACCTCTGGTTTAAAAACACAAGAGTGTGAAAAGCAAGTTGTCGGCGGCGTGTGACTTAAAATAAACAATTCGGGCAGTGAGCAGCAAAGTGAAAATCTCCCCGAGAGACGAAAACAATCTCCGTTCGGTTAGCTAGAGAGGTGGGCGGGGCTGGCAGACGAAACCCCGCGCCAGAATGCACGCGATTGGTCGGTTCATTCAGAGGAGCCACACGAGGGGCGGGGCCTCTGTTAATGTTTTGAATTTGAGCTGTCAATCAGAAATTCATGGCACAGTTACCAAACACACCCCTCTGGACTTGACGTGCAGAGGCTAAGTTGAGTAAATCAGACAGGGTCGCAGTGTTTATCTTTGAAATGTTCTGCAGACACAACTGCAAAAGACATTTCGTGGCGTAAATGTACTTTTTTTTTTTTTTTACACATAATGAAAAAATGCAATAATGCTATAGCATCGGCCTTTTTTAATATATTTTCCTACGGCGTGATGTTGATACAGGTTTATTATCTTGGTTTTGGCATTTTTGTATATATACCTGAGTATGCTGACCTTTTTCAGCAATTTCATAAAAAAAAAGGTAAACACCTCTTACATTGATTCATTACCCACAGAGTTACTTATTGCATGTGTCTGTCTGTTTATTTTTATGACTCTAGCTTACCCTAAATAAATAAAAACACACCCATACAGTTTTTCAAAGATAGATGCTTCTTAAAAGTATGGTCATGTTGGGTGCTGTGGTGGCGCAGGGGGGTAAAGCGTGACCCATTTGTGGAGCCCCCAGTCCTTGACGACTTCGAGTCCCAGCCCAGTGACCTTTGCTGCGTGTCTTCCCCCTCCCTTATAACCCATCTTCCTGTATGACCACTCTCAAGTAAAGGTTGCTTGAGGTGATAAAACCTTTTTTAAAGGAAAAAAAAAAAGTATGGTCACCCATTTGTTTTGACAAGATCACCGTGTTTCAGTAAAGTTGGGTCCTTGGCCAATCTTAATCCATGTCTTCCCCATGATCTCTGGCATTGGCCGTTTTGGTAGTGCGGGCAGTTGCTAGGTCATCTTACAAAGTGATGACTAATCTGGCAACTTCATGCTGAATCTCTGGCTAGCTTAACTCTCACTCAAGGGAACTTGATTTCCCACCGCAAATCCAAAAATATACTTTTATTTAAATCACCACCAGGTAAGACACTTTTGATGTCTCTGGGTCAGCCATTGGATTCACTACAGGCGCTACAATTATAGAGTTGTAGCGCCTGTCCTGGATATATATGCGAGTGGTGGCTCATAAAGCTTTGATTCCACACCATGTGGTTCGCTCCCAAACTCCTGAATGGAGTGAGTTTCATAATCCTCTCAAGGCTGCAGCCACCCGGCATGCTTCCACTAAGCTTTTTGCACAGCACCCTGATCAGTCAGTGATGAAAGGTGTCCGTGACTGACTGTTGGATAATGTTAAATGCTAAACACGGAGGCCTAAGTTTGGGTCTGTGCAGAGCTCTACTTGTTTTAAGGCAGAAACGGCGCATGTTTGCAAATAGAGATGAAAAATGACAACTTCAGCCACATTTTACTTTCATGTGTCTTCCAACCCATTCGATACCCGGTTGGGTCTTTTGACAATCCACTCGCAACCCGACAATTTCCCATTCGGATCCATCAGGTGATCTTTCCGTCCATCTACGTTACGGACTACTTCCTGGCCTCAAATGACACGTGACTTTGGAAAGAACGGGGGTCTATTCCTGCTGCACGATCAGGCTCCGCCCATTTCACATTCTAGAGCCAATCGCTGCGGGGTACACGTCACAACAAGTACCCTCCTACAAAAGGTGGAACTTCCAAAATAAACCATCGCCCACGACAGGCGGAGCTCCAGCAGTACTAGCCCGGGATTCCTTCTACCCGTCCAGGCTGGGGGAGTCAGAAGCAGCCGTCCGTAGGCTGCGCCAGACCCTCACCAACTCTCATCCACGCCGAAAACAGCACAAAACACCAGGGGCAAACTCTTCAGGCGAAAAGAATAAACGAGTACACGTCGACTGCTTTGCATTGTTTGTCTTTGCAAGTTTGTGCAGAGAGGCATGTAACAAAAACGCACTGCGGGCTGCGGAAACACCCGCCCCCCCACCAGCACGGAGCAAGCGGCAGCCCCGCGCCGTGTGCGTCGGCCGACTTTTCTGCACACTCCAAACAAAAGGATCCACGACGCTAAAGCCGCCTGTTCCGCCTCTAGAAGCCGTCCTCCCCACACCCTCCACCTCCCCACAGTGGACGCAGAGAACAGGGGGGACGGCTCGGCGGCGAGCACCGAATGTTTTTTGGGCGACATGAGCCGATCAATTTGCCCTTACTGAACAATAACAAAGTCAAACGGAACGGGAACTGCTGCGCCGCCGCCGCCGCACGGACACAGCGGCGCGCGGCGAAGACCCGCCATTCCCCCCGTCGCGCGACATGAGCAAACCCCGTTCCTCTGTCCCGCAGGGGGAGGACCGACGCGTTATATTCTTTGTTTACCGCGGTTCGCCGGGGTTAAAACGTCTAAGCTGCCTCACCACAACAACTCCCTCCCTTCTCCCCCACGCGCCCCCACCTACACCGATCCATTCGGAAGCGATCCGTCCGCTCGCAAACGCTGCAGACAGGGGGACGCCTCGGACGGTCACCGTACACCCCGCCACCCCAACCCCACCTCTGGAGATTGTTTACCGGCCGACATAATGCTGCAGATTTACCCCCGCTCCCTACCACGTTATGTTTTCCGAGCCTTCTAGAACAGATAAAAGCCGCGCGATACAATTCATTTACGAGCAACAAAAGAGGCGTCTCGCGACAAATAACCGCTTTCGGATCCTCGTTCGTCGTCGCTCAGCGGTTCGAGCATTGCTAGTTTTAATAGCGTTAAGTTTAAACAGCTGTTACATACCCAGGAAAAAGGCTCCTTTACTCCGGAATTGTGTTTGTAACAGAATAGTTGGCGACGCCCCCCTCTGCTGGCATTGGCGCGTAGCACGAGACGCGTCACTTTGTTTTGAATATCGCCCGCTAAAAAGCGAGGCACCGCCACCGTCCACTGTAGTCTGTGATGTGTTTTTTTTTTTTTTTTTGCCAGCCACCTCAGCTTTATCACCAGACCATCCTTGAGCTCCTCTGCATTTTTGGTTTCTGGTGTCTCTCCTCTTCCTCTGGACCAAACTCTAAAGATAAAGTACCAGAGGACCACAGCCTCTACCACAAAATCACAGCGCAGAAAGAATGCATCTCACCTCAGTGCCGCGGTGTTTTACCAGGACTACCCTGCAGTTCGTTTCTGCAGCGTTTGTGGTTTGCCACACCTTCTTTCTAAACTCTGCAGCTGAGGGGTGCATGCAGCACTTTTCAGGAAACCCAAGAGTATTTTTAGGAGCAAAGTAGGGCTTTTAGACACGGTGCCGTCAACTGAAGGGACAAGTAGAGAACCGTGGTTAGATTCAGAGGATTATCCGGCTCAAATGATATTTGTGTTTTGTTTTGTTTTTTGGTAATGCTGAGCTATTCTTGAGTTGGTTTATGTTCATTCACAATCCCTCTGGTTGGTTCCATGGCTCCCTCAAAATTAGTGGGGCACTGATTGCAGTTTTCTGACCTGCCGGTTCAGTTTTTTTTGGGGTCTGAAACATTGCTAAATACAGCAACAAAGTTGACAACAGTGGGAAGACAATTGTTAGCTGCACACATGCAGATGTAACCTGGTCAATCAGCACTCTCAATCAGCAAAAAGGAGACAGCGGCCATTTTTCAGACCTTTGTGGAGGTAGACAAGATCAGTGGATAAGATCGGTTTCCCATGTAATTATTGTCCAGTCGTCAGTTTCCCAATATTAAGGAAATCGGGGATGATTTATTGGTGGATCCCTACAATAACAAAAAATAAAAATTCAAATGCATCTTTAGTATAGCATGAAAGGAATAACATCAAATCAGTTCAACCAGAAGACAATGACAACCACGCTGACATAGTTTGTGTTTATTACAGAATAGCATGAATCAATGCGCAATGAAATACAATACAAAGTGAAAACATAATGTTATAACAGAACAAATATAAAATTAATGGTAATTGCATATTTGTATGAAAACAGTAGCTGAATATAATAGAAAAATAAAGCGGCACGTCTCGTGTCCGTCATTGCAAGGAGAATTAATTCTAACGATCAAGAGTAGGTGGAAATTCCAGGCTTTAAAAAAAAAAAAGCTTCACTACCAGCAAATTCAATATGAACTCTGGAGTAAAGAACGTAAGACAGACGACACGCACACAAAAACACAACTTTTGTACATGTACTATAATAATAATAACAACGGCAATATACTGGGACATGACGAAAGCACTAAACTATCCTTGATTCTCGAGTGTCCGTGGAGGACCTGTAGGCTGCGGCCGGCACACGTTTGTGCTTACTTAGGTCGTCGTTGCTGTCCGGTCCTTTTCATTAGTCCCAATAAAGCTCTACGCAGATGATAACAGTAAATATCTCCGTGTTTTACAGCTACACCATCACTAAATATACAACAATCAACGAATCCCAGCATCGCGCGTAGACTCATACAGTCATCTAACGTTAAATTTGTCCTCTCAATGCCACGCTGAAACTCCCAGAACACATTGGGATGTTTAGTTTTTATTCATTTACTTTTTAAAATTTTGTAAAAAGTGCTAAGACACGATTTATGCATAAAAAAGGTATTGCACCACTCGTGAGGTCTTACACCGATTTACCCTTCTGTGTCAGGCACCGCCTTAAAACAGGTGTCTGCGCAGTGCGACGCTAACACAGCTAAGGCAGCCAAATGCTCGTAATATATTAGGCGAGGTGGAAGCTTGTGGGTTTTTTTTTTTTTTTTTCAACCACTCTAATATTGTAGAAAAGAAAACTAAAAAGAGGTCCGAGTGGATTGAAACTTCAGGAGCATTCAATCAAAATATGTAGCAGCCGTTTGGGGAGTCGTCAGGTTTTCAAACGATGGCTGTGCTTTCGCTCTGTTCACCTCGAAAGAAGGTGTGCACTTTACGATAAACGTGGCGCTTGGCAGCGAATTTGTGGCCTGACCTCCACTGGAACAGCCGTGTGACATTCACCGTGGATTAAAGATGCATTGTGCTGAATGTTTGCCTTAATGAGACACTGAGGGGGGCGACAAAAAAAACACGGTTCAAATCGGACTGGTTTAAAGGAATATTTCACCCTGAAAATGCCAGTAAATTTCAGCAATACGAAACTACCTTGGACTAAAGGGATTTTAATTTAATGTTGAACTACATAATCGATAGTAAAGCAGCGCTAAGAGGAAAGGGTCGAGCAGGTCTGTAACGTCATGACATGACGCTTAACAGTTTACAGGAGCAGAGGACACTTTTTCTGAGGTGAATTAACCCTTCAAGGTCCTCAACAGTGAAAAGTGAACATATTTTTTTTTCTTAGTAATTAGGTGACGCGAGGCCTCACAGTGGATTGCAAAAATAAATAATACCCTTGGAAGTTTTTATTATTTCTGACAATGGATGTTGCTTGGATTTTGTAAAATGGACCAACAAAAAGTAGCAATGGTGAAATGGAAATTAAATCTACATTTTAATTTTTCTTTGTAAATATGTTTAGTAAAAAAAACAAAAAAAAAACATGGGTGTATATATCTGGAGTTTTTTTGTGTGTTGACTTGGTTTTGCTCTTAGTTATATTAAAAATTTTTTTTCTCCTTTTGTCGAAGAAAAAAAACTCAAACTAGTGCATTGTATTGCTTTTTGATGCGCTGTTTTGTCAGTATTATATTAAGTGTGTCAATAGGTGCGTATGTTCAATAAGAATTATGTATTTATTGTAATCTGGTTGACTGGTTCTAATAAAAGTCATCGATTAACCCCCCTTTGCTCTGATACCTGTAAATAAAATTGTCTTCAGAGATCACGATTCTGAATTGAGTCCATCTGTGGAATCAATTCAGCTGTTTTGTGATGATCTCAGATGGCTTTTGGAAATCACTGGGCGTAACCTTACAGACTTGCGTCTCGAAATGCGACGGAAACTGGTCCTACACAGCACCGACTCTTCTTTTTTAGACGTCGATTCATAAACAAAATTGAAAATCACGTACTAGTTTCCTTTCACTACTTTGTGTTGGTCTATCAACTGAAATGCCAAACGCACTGAAGATGGGGCAAGTGACAAAACGAGAAACGATCGACGAGTGGAAAAACCTTTCCAAGGCTCTGTATTACCTCCAAAACTTAGCGGTCCGCTCACTCTGCTGCATTTTACTGCACGTTTTCAACGAAACCTTTTAAAACATCACATTGTTGACAGCCACAGTATCGACACACATCATCAGCAATCAAGGCTTTTAATCTTTAATGCGTTTACTTGGTTTGCCATCGGCTTATGGCGACGTGTCAGAAAGCTCGTCTTCGGTCGGGAGTTGACTTCCTCCGGTCGGCCGGTCGCCCAGCCTGGCTGCAGGGTCAGCAGGCTGACAGCAGAAAAGTCGTGGCTCGTCCTCGTCATCGCTCGGGGCCTTACTGATTAGACGGGAGCAGGCCCTGTCTCTGGGCGTGTTCCAATATAGCATTGTAGCAGAAGTAGTACTGCTCTGGCGTCTGAATGCTGAAGGCCCGCTGCGTTCTCATGCGACGCACCGTCTGAAACACGTTGAGGGAGCCCACGTCCTGGAGCTGGGACAGACAGATGTCCAGAGCGCAGAAGGTACCTGCCGAGAACAGGGATAAGTCAGACTCGCACCTGTATCAGACGTCTTGAAATCGTTCAAGATTTTACATTTGTATCGCTCCAACCACTTAAAAGTCCCGTCCCACTTGATTTGTGTTGTGTTTCAGTGCTGCGGAAAGACGCCGCTTTAGGAAATTGCCTTCCCGTGCAAGTAACACTACGCCGTACAAAATTTGACCGACCAAAAGATTGCGCAAATTGGAATGGAGAAACAGCACTTTTGAAAAAAAAAAAACTCATTTTTCGGTATTTTTTTTTAGCACTAATGTGCTTTTTTTCTGGTAGGCCATATCGAAATTGCTGTACTTTGAAAAACTGCAACGGAAACGCCTTTTTTTGCGTTTCCACAAGTCACATGATCAGCAGCTAGATGTTAATACTGGTGGAAATGACAAAGAACACAACAGGAAGTAGTAGGAGGATGATGGCACGGCATCTGATTAAGTGACTTGTCGCGTAAACAAACACCACAATTGGGAAATTGTGTTGTTTTTTTTTGACATTAGCAAAATATTGACAAAGTTTGGTGAACATTTGTAATGGAAGCGCAGATAAATTTGGGTAATGGTGACCAACTCTTTTTAAAGAGATTGACCTAAACTTCATTTTTGTTGGTAAGATCAGACCAAAACTTGGTCCAGAAAGATGTAAAACACCACCAAAATATTTCCACAGTAGAAACATCTCTAACAACGGAAACATGCAAAACTATATTCATATTTTTGATCACGTCATTTACACATCCTTTACTTACAAAAAACTGACTTCTTTATTATTACAGGTAAAAGCCAGTAAATTAGAATATTTTGAAAAACTTGATTTATTTCAGTAATTGCATTCAAAAGGTGTAACTTGTACATTATATTTATTCATTGCACACAGACTGATGCATTCAAATGTTTATTTCATTTAATTTTG
>CAEGAE010027477.1:0-19497 GCA_903067095.1 Girardinus metallicus
TAGAAGTCTTTTAAAAGAGGAAAAAAGAAAAAAAAAAAACCTTTTGTTTTTTTTTTTGTTTGGGGTTTTTTTTTTTTTTTTAAATTATTTAAATAAAAAAAAAAAAAAAAAAAAAACAGATCTAAAATATAGAAAATAAAAACAACTTTGTGGCGTCTGGTGCTCTGGTCCAGACATGCTGCGTACCACCTCTCTCCAGTACCTCACTGTTTGGGGCCACAGATGTAGGCGACAGTGTTTGTTGGTGCGTGGACTGGTCTGTCTGCGTGGGTGTGTGCGTGAGTGCGTGTGTAAGTGAATGCGTGAGTGTGTGTGTGTTAAGAGATTTTGCGTAGTGGTTCTCAACTCCGGTCCTCAAGCTCCGGCACTGTACAGGTTTTTGTTCCAACCAGGTCCTACAAAAACAAATAATTGAGTTTTTAAAAACTGAACGTTGAATTTTGACACTTTAAGTGCACATAGTTGGATGTTTACAGCCTGCAAAAAGGTCAGGTTAAGGTAAAATTAAGGCTAAGCATTTTTCTTCCAGTGACAGTGAGACCAACAGAAACAATGAGGTGCGTCTTCAAGGGGAGGGAAAAAACAAAAAACAAAACGCACAGCTGAGAGACCCGAGGTTGGAACAAAAACCCACCGACGTGACCGCAGAGGTGAGTACTCTGATGGGTCAACATTGGCTCAGCGTTGTGGTGAGAGTGGACACGCAGGCGAACAACACCGTTACCACTCCTTTAAGAGGACTGACAACAGCCAAAGCGACGGAGGGGACGAGGCTGAGCACCACTAATTATGTGCAACAATCTGCAGGAAATTCAGTTTTGCTTCAAGCGTCGGCCCACCAGCTTCAATTTCTCTCACTGACTCTGCTTTTCCAGCGATGGTACAGTTTTAAACATCAATTCAATAGAAGTGCTAGGTGCCGGCCTCCCTCATCCATCCTGCGATTGTCATGGCTGAGGCAAGGTCCCAGTAGTTTTTAACTTTAAATTTTTACATCTGGCTTAGACCTCAGCAGTCTACTGGGATGACTGGGAGTTGTCATTCTTGCCCTCCTGACTGGAGGGGGCTTTGCTGTTCCAGGGCGAGTGAGCCCCTAGTGCAGGCGAGCTGTTGAAACTGTCCTCATCGTCCAGGCCATTCGCCCCATCGTACTGCGTGTTCTCCAGCCGTGTGATCAGACGCTCGTCTTCGTCACCAAACTCCCCTCCCATCAGTGTGGGCTCTCCCACCATCATCACATCCTAAAGGGGACAGCAAGGGCCGGTACACATTATCCCCATAATACTGGGGGGGTGCTCGCGCAATGAATGGCTGAACGACGACTTAATGGGAGTATTTTTCCCCATGTGGTCCAGGTGCAAACCAACTGGGCTCAATTTTTAGTCATTCAAACTGATCTGAATGAATGAAACGCATTATATACGCTACACAAGCCACATTTTACGGAAAAACAAAAACCTCTAAATTTTGAGCGATTAACCCATTACAGTTAAACTTAGCAGGGCAAGGTTTTGGTGGGGCATCTGTCTGTACTATTCCAAGAACCAGGGTTGACACAGCTGGACATCCCTGATCCTTCAGTGCTGCATCACAGGGGGGGGTCATTCCACCTCGGGTCTCATTTGCTCAATCAAGCAACCATGAAGGCAAAGACAGCTGTTATGTGTGCATCAGGCGCTTTGATGAGCTTGGTTGTAGCCAACACCAAACCCAACTGTTCCAATGAAAAAATAAAATAAAATAAAAAAATCACAGCAAGGTTATTCAGCTACACGCCCCAAAAATACATTCTGCACTAATCAAAAAGTGAGATCTCATGTGCATCCTCGACATGAACTCTGGCACCAGAGGACCAGGGACTGCCCATTACTGGTACACATGAGAAGTCTAGCATGTCACTAATTAGGTTTAAGTTTGGGAAGAGTAAACTTATCCCTGAACCCCGTCTGAATCCAAACCACATTTAGACCGTCCTCACCTGCCGTTTGGTTTGCGACAAATCATATCACTTTATAACCTCACTGCTCCTCTGCTTGTCACAATCAACTGTAGGTCAGTCAGGAAGTAGTAATGCTTACAGGTACCTGGCTGGAGAGTGAGAAACTGTTGGCCGGACTCTTCTTTTTGCTGTTGGTGTTGTTATTGCCGCCTCCGCCAGAGCTCACGTTGCTTCCGCCGGACACTTTCCTTTTCCGCCGCTTGTTTGGAGCTTGTCTTGCTGGCTCAGCTGCCCACAGATTAGGGGAGGTGCATTTAGTGGAATGGTTTTCATATCATCTGTACTTCTGAAACTATAGTGCTCAGCTAAAGCATTCACACCCTCTTAATGGTACAACTACCAACTTCAGCTTAGTTTATTGGGATTTTATGCAACACATGATTGAAGTGGGTATAAAAGATTAACTGGATGGAGGAAATCCGAATGTCAATTTCAAGTCTTGCCACAGATTCTTAAGAGCCATATCTATTTGACCTGCCAACGTGCCGTTTATGAAGATGGAACGTCAAACAAATCTTTTTAAATAGAAGAGCATTATGCTGCTCCCACCAAATTTGGATCAACCTTAAATACGGCTCCATCATTTCTCTTCCACATCACAATTATGTACTATGTTGTGCTGGTGTGCCACATAAAGTAGAAAATATATATTTAGGCTTGTGATTCTATTCTGACAAGATATGGAGTATAATAAGTTTCCAGCACATTGCATCATGGAATTGGTTGGTGAATACAGTATAGTTTAGGAGCATAAGATGCACTCAGGGGTTACCTGGAGGCGCTACCATCCTTTGCCACTTCTGGAAAAGACAGGTTTTCAGACAGTCTCTTGGACTCAAACTGTAAGTCTTGTGTCTGGACATCAACTCCTGCATCGGCTCCAATATCACACATAACTTCAGGGAAATAAAAAAGGCAACATATGTCAAATTTTACCTTAACACTCAAAGTGAGGAAAAAAAAAAAAAAGAATAGAAGGTTTAAAAGAAAGCCTTCTTACACGGAGGTAGTTGAGCGTCGAGTTGGACAGCCCACACCTAGTGATGTTTTTAGCTAGCTGATCGAGCATCTGAGGATCCTTGGCGGTTAAGATAAAAAAGGTGAATTAATAAAATAGAAAATGGAATGAAATAGTTTTTAATGCGTGCAAATTTCCATTAGTGTAATTTTATTTCACACTTACATGCATAGCCAAAATGCTCCTTGGCAAAACCTCTCTGTGTTGCCTGATGCTGAAGTGCCATGTCTTGATTCTCATCATGTCATCAAACATAAATTCTAGATACAGGCGACCCTCAACACACACCTGATCCACAGGAGAGACGGTCAGAGGAACTGGAGAAAATTAGCTTTTTATTTACCGAGTAGGAGAGCAGTACCAAAACGTTTACCTGTGTAAACATGGGTTTGCCATTTTGAGTCACCATGGTGCATTGGTCACAGTCAAGAGACACAAAGTTACTGTGAAAAGACTCCTTTGGATGCTTCAAAACGTAGAACAGCTCTGTTGCACCTCCCTCAAAAATACTTCTGAAGTATCGAGGAATCAACGTCCTGCCGATCGCTGTGAACAAATCGAAGGAAAAAAAACAAACAAACAAAAAAAAAAAAACAATGTAAGAAAACACAGCGGAGAAACAAAAGAGACAGGACGTCAAAGAAACAAAAAGTCCACATAAGCAGCAGTAAAGTATCTCTCACTATATCGTTTGGGGCCGTCTTCCAGACAGAAAGTGACCGTGAGCATGGCGTCATCCTCAAAAAACTCTGTAGTGAAGGCATCCCACCAGAGATTGTCACAGTCCTGAAAACAGAAGTAGATTAAACTTTAACCAAACTACTAGAAGTGGTTGGAGAAGGGAAAATTTACGTTGCTTACAGAGAAAAACATAAACGGTACAGAAACTTCAAAACAGACTACAGGTGCAGAAAAATGTAAAATATCCAGTAATGTTTTTACTACCATGTACAGTATCTGATTGTGTAGGACTTTAGGAGTTCACCTTAGTTGAGGCAAAAATGTCAATAAAAGCTTTAAAAAGTACATTTTAATCCAAGCTAGAAACAGCACTCACCTCTGTCCAATTCTGTAATCTTTTGTTTAGTTCATATATTCGGTAATCTGTTTGGTTCCCATACGGTGTGGGTCTCCTGAAACAATAAGATGAGTCAAATGTCAAATGAGTAATTAATTAAAGAAATTAACGAGCAATCATGTGTGGCACAGAACAGAAACTGTTTAAAACCTCAATGGAGGAGTTAATGGACATCTAAACATAGCAATGTTTTGTATTTGCAAACAGTTAAATCAAATCACCCATGTTGTAATCACAGTGCTCACATTTAGGTAAAGAGCAGCAAAGCTTAGGTGAAATATTAATTAAAGCATAAATTTCCTCTCTTGGTGTTTGTTGAGGCAGGGAGAAGAAACTCTCATCAAAATAATTTTTAGGAATACACACAGATTACTTCATAATATGATAAAATGTTTATTCAATCTGATGCTCCAGGATTGTGTCTTGTCAGCCAATGTGAATTTAAAAGGAAGCTGTCATGCAGCCGCTGTCTTGCGCCATCGGGAGATATCTCACACGCTTTTATTAAAAGCGATTTTAATTCTGTTGAGCAAGAAAGCGAGTGCAAATGTTGTGAAATGTCCACAACTTCTTTCTGGACAAAGCCTAGTTGTAAACTGAAACTTAACTCTCTTTCCTTTTCTTGCACTGAAGTGTTTCAACTTTATTCAGTTTAGTGCATTTATTCCTTTACCAAACATTCGGAGTGACTCGACAAATTTGAAAGAGTAAGACTAAAGCTGTGACAAAATAAGTGATTGGAGTTTAACAGCTTTTTATTTTTACAAAACTAACTTTTTTCCCTCACCTTCGTGCATCCACGTAGAAATTGAGATCAGCACAATTAATTAAAAATCAAACAGTCAGGCATTTTCACGTCTGTAGCGACATGCTTTGCTTCTGAAACATAACTGCTATGAAACTGTGATATTAATGCTGCAGCGTTCTGATTTCACTGACGGCTCATTCTGGAGTCTTAAGCAGCAACACTCCAGCATCAGGAGACGTTCTCGGATTCAGCTGGCAACTAATGATATCAATGAACACTGTGGTGCCATCAGATTAAAATAACCCTAATTTTTACTCACTCAGAATATCATGGTGACTTTTAGAATCTCAGTCACTAAGAATCAGTATCAGCCGTGGGGATCAACATTTTAGGGAGAGCATAAAACTTGAAATATAACATGTCAATAATTGGTTCCAGGCTAAAGAGTAATTGTATTTGGAAAAATTGTGACAAACTATGACTTCTCCTTTTATGTGTTTGTTCCATGACAGGTGTATGCAAGAACCCAAACTATGTATTGGGTTTATCTTAAGGAGAATCCTTTGTGTTTGTCTCTATGCAATGTGATACATTTACAGTCTTGCAATCTATTGCAAAGGATGAAAAAATATACTGATATTTTTTAAATACCTCATATTATCGCAAAAATGACACAGTATCATAAAATTTAGTCCATCCGATTAACTAAGCCAAATGTAACTTTGTGACATGCGATACTGCACACAAATATTTTGATGAAGATTACAATTCAATATATTTTGGGCAGATCTAGCTTCAGCAAACTTAATGCATGTAAACAACCATCTCCCAGTGCTATGTAGAACCAGCCAATCAGAGCCAGGAGGAGTGTCTTAGTGCTGTCAGTTACAATCTTGTATGGCGCTGTTCATTCTCCCTATAGCTAGCACGGCTATTGCAAATGCTCAGGCTAGTTAGCATGGCCACTGATGACGGCAGATATATGGCTTTCCAGTAATGGTAAGTTTTTTTTAATCCCGCCATTAACACATTTAGCAGGGAGTAAAAAGAGTTTGACAGCGCCAACACCCTCCTTCTGGCTCTGACTGGTTGTTTTTGGTCAGGAGCAGTGCATTTCTTCAGGTGGTAACAGCAGCACAGGGAGAAGCTGGAGGAGGTGGAGGACGCCGATCTTCTCACGGATTACCCATCCCATAACAAACTGTCACGACACGGTGACAATTTTACAAATTTTATTACCACTTGGAGAAATGTAAAGCAAATAACCTGCACAAAAGTTACATACTGCAGCTTTAAGATTTGTCAGATCAATGCAGATTTTAAGAAATAAGAGTTTGAAATGTTTTATTACTTTATCCCATTAGTAAACGTTACAACATTTGGAGTTTCAGTGCTTTGTTTAATGCCTCCAACAGTCTCAGTTTTAAAATCACACAGGTCATGGCAGACTTTAAGGCTGCAAAAGAACCCTTATATCACACATAGCTGATAAACAAGGTTAAATAAAACATTCCAGGCTATTAAGTTCTGACAGAAAATATACCTGGGTTGCATACATAAAATGTTCATTTAGACCAACTAGATGACAGCATGCTCACCCCATTCCAGGCTCCATGTATGACGGTGGGTACATAGGTGTAGGCCTACAAATGTAGAAAAAAAAAATTCTTACAAATGCAGACCATTACAAAAGACTTAACTCTTTAAAGTAAATGTTGTTAATCATATTTAAATATTTAAGATGCAAGGATCGAAAACATATTACTAATCGATTTTTATCTGCAAATAATTCAAAACATGATAGTAGAGAGTAAGACTAAATAAAAAAGTGAACAGGACACAAATGTGCACTTATGTAGATCAGGAATCAAAATAAGCAAAACAAAAAGCAATAAAACCAGTGTATTGTTGTGAGTTGTTCAAGTTTTAGAACCCTCTCCTTCCAACGCTGAAACTGACACCTACCCCACATCTCTGTCCAGCATAGCGCCTGGGTGGAAGGGGGGAAAGCTGCCACCGTTGGGGGGTTCCTTAGGAGAGTACAGTTTGAATGATTTTGACGAACAGCCTGCACAGAAAAAAAAAAAAAAAAAAAAAAGAGAGCGAGAAGGGGTGGTGGGGAGGGAGTAGAGAATTAAAAAGGAGATTTAGATTACTTTGGATTTACTGCATTCAAATCACAGCATCAACTAAGTAATCTAATGTTGGATGATTTGGTTGCGATTTGCCCAAATGAAAGCATGCTGCAAAAACAATTTCCTGCCGCATTCATTATCTAATGCATCTTCAATCTACTAAATGGACAAGAAAACAAATCATCATGAGGGCATTTATTAGCCTCCGCACATCTGATGCAAATAATCAGTCAGGTAGGCCGATGAAAGCAAAGGTGGCCTGGTTTGTTGCCATTTTTTTTGTACCTTTTCATGCAGCCATCTGCATTAGACGTGTGATCCCAGAAGAAAACAATCTTTTTACTCTTTGTGTATGTGCGTGTGCATGACTCCCCCCTTAAGTTGCAGAGTACCCATCCCCCTACTTCATACGCTGGCTGCTGTTAACCCTTTTTTTCCCAGACAACCCAGCCATGTTCAACCAATGTTTTAAAAAATAAATAAATAAATAAATAAATAAATCTATCCTGCAGCTCTGCTTGAGATGCATATGCACAAACAGTATGATCCAAAACTTCATGTAATCATGTTCAAACAAGAATATTTCGTAAATAATCACAGTACTGAGCTGAAAAAACAAGAGAGTATAAGCCCTGGAAATTTGACCCAGATTTGGTAGACACAGCTCTTTTTTCAGCTTTGTTTTTCCACAAATGCAAACAATATTTCTAATGCATTATGAATTTCATGTATGTGGTCCGGACTCTTTGCAGTCCTAGATGTAACACTCCTAAAAGCTTGTTAAACGTGCGCTTTCTTCGCTGTTAAAAATGTCGACACGTTACACTTTTCAGATCAAATATTCTCAGACAAGACACCTGAGGGCAGCGCAATGTTCCTGTAATTCAATATCTATACACAACAGTCTGTCACTGTCAGTTTGGCAAAAGAAAACAGGATCGTAGCTAATTAAAAACAACAGGGGACACACGCACACACCCACACTAACGACAAGAGACGCCAAAGAAAGGATCAAATCTTACAGGAATTTCATTTCAATATTTTCTCATCAGTTTTTGTGCAGTTATGAAAGGGAACTGTAGGGAGACTACTCCCCCCAAATGGTGATTGCAATATGCACATTAACTTGGGTGTAAAGGGAAGCCAATCCCTTGTACAAATAGGACCCCTCCTTCATTTGCTTCCAACCTCTTCCTCCTTTCTTCAGCAAATCCGAGAGTCAAGGCAGGTCATTCTCCACTCCCTATTATGATAAGGGCTAAACCTGCAGTGGGAAACTCAACAATGGCATTATGTGCTTTACATCTGACCTTTTCACCTGCTCCCCAAGAATTTTTTTCATTAGTCCCTGTCTGCAATCAGTCCTACATTTAAACTCTTTGTTTCAACGAAGTCAATTTATGCATATCGAAAAAGCACAGCAGTTGATAAAAAAAAAAAAACTGTCATCTTTTGAAATCTTTAGTAAACATTATAGATTATAGACATATGCTTTAATGCATACACTCAAATGACCTTGTTGCTTATTTTTTGTAGTGTGATAAAAAAAAAAGACTAAATTAGTCAGAATATGAACTGGAAGGTCAGACCAAATAGAAGAAGAGAAAAATAAATAAAAATCAGCAATTAGGAAAAAAAGACAGGAAAGGCTAATGGGTGCACCTTTGGTAAGCATGGAATTTAATAGCTTACAAAAATAAAAACAAATCACTTTCCTAAAATCTAAAAAAATATATAATTTAAATTTGATTAAAGAGGCAGGTTCAAATAACCAGCTAATGTTAAAGTAACACGAGTTGAAGGTAAATAACTAGGGCCTTTAAACAGCTGTCATCCTATGGGAGCTGTAAAGGCATCTCAGGCAGTAATTTAGTCCACCTCAGCTACTTTACTGTAAACAACACTAGCTTTAAATCAGACCTATCCACCCCCAAAAAAACATCAAATCTAAAAAACGACCCACTTACAGCTATTCAAGGCATCAAAAGACAAATGTTCACAGATTTTCAAAGTCAAAACACTGTGAAAATAAATCACAAGCATCTCTAACGCAATTAAAGCAACAAAAAAAACAGTAAGTCGTAATAACCAGGTTGTTATATATATATATATATACACACACAACTCATTCAAACATATGAGTAGTGCTAAGGCGCTCCAGATCTCACAGAGGTTAACTCCACATAAAAAGACCTTGGTGTAATTTAGTCCGCCCAAACTCCTTCACTGCAAACAATAGAGCTGCATCCAGAGGATGGCCCTCAGCCAATAAAACATCAATGTGCAAACACTCTTCAGCATACTTCCACAGCAGGTCAGCGGAGTCAGGTTATACCTCTGTGAGTTATAATGCACCGTACGCGTTTAACAGTGTGGCAGCATTCAGTTTACCTGTCGGGACCAGGCGTGAACTAACTGCTGGGCCGTCCTCATTAATGGTAACCGTTTAAAGACGGATGCCATTGCTAAGCTAATAACCTACTAGCTAAATGACCACCATAGCCACCGTACGCCTTTAAGTTCTTATTGCAACCGGCGACCTGTTTAAGTGTTTCATTGTTACACAGGCTTGCAACCGAATACGTATGGCTAAAAGTTTTTAGCTACCTGCAGAGAAAGGTTCAGAAAAAGTCGGCGTCGTTCAACGCCTCGGCTCGGTGTTTCTTGCCAGCTAGCCTCGCTGCTAGCCGGAGCGGCAGGATGGAGAAAGCTCCAGCGTTTACCGTTGATAATTCACTCTCAGGGTCCAAAAGGCGGCTGCCATATGACAGAAAAAAGCCTCCCGCTACTTCCACCGATTTCAACCGACCTGCAATAATACGATACCTACGTTTTAGCAGACATTAGCTAGGAGGACCGTGATACCTATGCTTGTACTACTACAGGACCCCTTTGTTCCTGCAGCCGAGACGCGAACAAACGAAGACCCCGCCTCCTCCAGGCTCCTCCGCCCATCCCGACTCACAGAGCCGGACAAAAACAGGCCTCCCTCCCTCTCTCTCTCTCCCTCGCTGGGCCCCCAATTTGTTTTGTCTGGAACTCATCAGTGCACCAATGGCCTCCAGCATGGAACAAGGTGGGTTCCTATTGAGAGGAACAATTCTTTTCCCACAACGCAATTTATCTTATCTTAAAGAAGAAGGAAAATGTTAAAAAAAATATGTACTCATATGCTGTGTATACTGTGGCTCTCAAAAGACTATACACACCGCTTTTAAAATACCAATGGTATTATAATAAATCATCAATTTGTTCCATCTGTAATGTGACATTCATCCATTACAATTCAAATTGAGTTTTTAAAAAGCTGGAAAAAGCTAGATGCATAAATCACTCCTTTAAGTGCAAAATTAATTGAAAAACCTTTTGTTTCAATTTTAGCATTAACCATCCTTTCATTGCACCTTCACTTTGTAATATTTGTCCAGTCAACCTTGTAAAATTCTCCAAATCTATTGTGAGTACATCTCTTATCCTCGGCCTTCTTCATCTGTCAGATTTTCTTTTGAATTTCGTTCTGGACTTTGACTCGGCCATCCAAAAATGTCATTATTGTTAAATTGGATGTTTTTTTTTGACTCACTGGGATACTGGGAATTCGAAATTGCTCTTCTGTATGCTCGTTTGTTTTCTTCCTCAGCAGTTAGAAGAAAAAAATCATTGTCTTTGTAACAATGAACTTGATAATAAAACTAGTTTATAAGTAATCTTCAGCTGACAACAAATGGGTTTGGCTCAAAATTCATAATTCAATCCACTTCAGTGAGAAACACTGGTTTCATTCCATCTGAAGAAAAGTAACCCCCAGACCATGATGCTACCACCACCATGTTCTGCAATGGGCACTGTGCTCCGTGTAATAAGATTTTAGATGATTGTTGTTGCATGTAGAATCAAATGGTAGCTACCTGCAGTTTTCCTGACTAGTTGCAACCTAAACTGATGCTACAGTAAAAGGATTAAAAAAAATGCTGGCATCTGAACTTTATTTATGATTTGCCAGATTTGACATTATTCATAGAAGGTATGGATTCAAGAGAGACCATACCAAAAGGTGCTTCTGCACAGCATTAGTTCAGGGTGTGAATATTTCTACAATGTTTTAGTTTATTTTATTTTTGAGATTCGTTCTTGCTATAAATTTCTTTGTTTTGGAGGGTCGATTTATTATATAGGATTTATGCACCTTTGAAGGTAGAGATAGTTTTGAACTGATTTATCAAATTAACATTAATTTACATCACAAAACCTTGCATTTTAACAGGAGTATGTACACTTTTGAGAGCCACTGTAATTTTTAGATATTATATAGTAAGCAGGTAAACAGATGAATGTATTTCAGAGTCTTTCCTTGTCCAAAGTGCTATGCATTTAATCTGATTAATTTTACAAATAGAATGAGCAATGTAAACTAATTAAGCAAAACAAAAAAGGACAAATGATGATTAAAATAATAATTTTCAAAATGTCTACTTTAACAGTAACTAAAAAGGCTCCGTCTCATTTGGGATTTAAATCATGATCTAGGGACATTTAGGACAAACGTATCTGTTGATCTGAGATTTCTCAGGGTTAGATAGATATGAACATGACATGAAATGAAATGTATGACAGAACTTATCCATTCAGGACTTAAAATGCATTACTAAGTGCCTTTAAATAAATTCTGAAATGGGAAGCCAATGCAAAAGAGTTAAGACTGGCTGGCTTAATGTGGATATGTTCATTTAAAATCAGAAACGCATTTTATTCAAAACTTTATACCTAAATTTGTTTGCCTGTTTGCTTAGGTTTTTTTTTTTAAGTTTTAATCTTATATTATCTTATTAGCTTGATTATAATAATTCTGCATAAAATCATGTGAACAATAAACAAACACAAGATTTGTAGGCTTTTTCCCCTCAAATTTGCCAAACAAGTAATTGTTTGTATTATGTCCTACAGAGTTGTATGTAGATAATATTTTAATCACGAAAAGCCTCTCTGGTCTAAACTTCATAATGAGTAAAAAAGATTCTTCATAAGTTGAAAATCTCTCTCAAAGTCACTTAGGTTTATTAAAATGTTCCATTCAGAAAATCTATGTAATTCCAGCCAACTTTTCAAATGCCTCCTTATTTGGACTGCAGCTCTAAGCCTGTCATAGCCTTAAAGTTATGTGATCTGCAGCCTCACTTTCAGTCAATATCCATTCTCGTGTTTACAAGCAATATATCTGAAGGATAGAAAACCTCTTGTGGTCTCAGGGTGCATTTAAAGCTCATTTGTTGAGGCTTTCACTTTAGCTGCCACTCAGTTTGTGGAACTCAATAAGCCTAGAATGCAGCAGAGTGAAGAAGTGCATTTGACCTACAGCTATTCTCACTGTCTAAATCTCACACTGGGCACAGAACAAAAACCTAAAATTAAAGTGTGAATTTAGATTTAATATTCCATCAAACAGCAAAGCACAAGTACAGCGTCTTAGACAATTATTCACACCGCTGCAACTTTCTCAACCTCTATCCTGTTATGACGGTAAGCTTTATTTTATTAGATTGAGCTTGTACTGCTAACACAAAGCATTGTGTGGGTCTAAAGTTAGCATACTTTTTCACTAGCTTTTTAGTAAACACTAAAAAGTTACATTCATACATGGTTAAGTATGTATGAAATGTGTGTTTCTGCTAATAGAAATTAAAGTAGGAAGTGTGCTTTCATATATGTATTAATCCCTCTTTACTCTGATACCTTTAAGTGCAATCCAGTGCAAGCACACTTTAAACTATCATAAAAGTTCTAATTAAAGGTCAGCTGTGTGTAATTTAATCTCAGTATTAATGCGGCTCTTTTGTTAAAATCTCAGAGGTTTGTTAGAGAACATTATAAAGCAGACAGCGTCATGAATACCAATACTGCAGACAAGTCAGGGCTAAACTCTGGAAAAGTTTTAAGCAGGATTACATTGTTAAATATTCTAAGCACAACTTGTGGAGCCCTTTTCAATCATCTGACAATGGAAAGAGTGCAGCACAACCGAAAAGCTACAATTGTCCACTTAAATTCAGAGATCGGGCGACCATTACTCAGAGAAGCAGCCAAAAAGCTGGTAACTCTGGAGGAGCTGCTGTGATCCACAGCTCAGATGGAACAATTTGTCAACTGAAAAACTGTTGGCAGCAAACGTGTGATGGACACAGCAAGAAAGAAGAAGGTGCTCTGGTCAGATGAGAAAAAAAATGTATATTTTTGATCAACATCCTATATCGGAAGGATGCTAACGCTGGACCTCACCCTGAATACATGCTGATGCTTTTCTTCAGGTAGGATGCTTAGTGCTGATGGGAAGATGGATTGAGGTAACATAATTTGGAAGAAAACCTGTAATAGGCTGAAGAAGACGTGACTGGAGCCGTGGTTCACTTTCCAGCTAGACGACTCTAAACAGTAAAAGCTTCCACTGAATATTTTGAACAAAAGCATGTTCATGCAGTAAAATGCCAAATCTGTATCATGTTCTAAATCCAACTGAAAGACCTCAAAACTGAATCAACTTAAAGTACAAAATGTTCAGGAATAGTACACTCAAACACTCAATGATAAGTGTTTGCTTCCCTGGCCTGCTGATGAACTGAGATAATGTTCCCAACTACTTCCTTGTATAATGAACTAACTGCAGTAACAGAAAACTGAAAAAGCCCTAAGAACAAGTCACCAATAATAATAAAAAATAAAGGAACATTTTCAAGAAGCACAAGAA
Organism: Girardinus metallicus; assembly: GCA_903067095.1. Taxonomy (NCBI): domain Eukaryota; kingdom Metazoa; phylum Chordata; class Actinopteri; order Cyprinodontiformes; family Poeciliidae; genus Girardinus; species Girardinus metallicus. The sequence goes on from CAEGAE010027477.1 coordinate 13,718, forward strand.
AACATCTCCAAATACTATATTTGCTGCAGTATTGTTCAAATTAAGGAAAAATGACATGACTACTCTGATGTGAACCACTGGTTCTATAACAAGTACCTGTATTAGTTAATCATTAATCTCAATTGCCTTCAATACAAACTGCAGCTGTTTTTCTTTTTTATTCAGAAAAGGTTGAATCTGTCAATTATAATAGTCCTACATTAAACATAAATTATCATTAAAAACACAAGTGCATTTAGCTAGCCCCAACTGTTAAGCTTTTGGAACATAGTACATTTTTAGGTCTGCGCAGAATCACAATACTTAAATGACGTAATGAGTCTACTGGAGATTGGCGAAGTGGGGGGTAGAAAATAGATGGATGGATAGATGGATGGATGGATGGATGGATGGATGACATATTTTCTCATTTGTTTACTCAGATTATGTTTAACTGGCTGGCTTTTGTGTAGAGAGCGGTGAAAATGCAGCATCTCCCTCTGCTGGCCAGTGCTGAGAATGTCTCAGTGTGTCTTCGGAGCAGAATCTGTCTGCAATACCTTTTGGTTATTACATTTCCTTGTGTTTGGTCTTACATTTTAGTTGTGGGCTTAAATATTTACAGCTGGAATAAGGCCTCCTGAATTATACAATCACAGAGGAGCAAATGTCTACCAAATTAAGAAGTTAAATAAGCAGTGAAATGGACTAATTAATTTTAGATCCAACAAGATGTTTGAAATAAAATCAGAAATAATTTAAAAGCAGTCAGAGTCACCTTTATTATACACATAGATTTCCTGATAAGACTAGGTCTGGGAAAAAGAGATGACTGCCTATTTTAGGCTTTGGAAACTGGTCTGGTACCACACAAGGTCTTATGTATCCTCCTGTATTTATAGAATATACACTCAAAAAAAAACATGGCCATATAATTTTATGTAGAGCTGAGTTTCATTACATTTAGACCTATCTACAACATGTTTCTTATACAAAGCAATAACTGTCTAACCTAGTTTGAGAATCGTCCAACTGTATTAACACAGCTATCATATACACTACCATGGATTCAACCTGCCTTGAAAACCAAAATACTCAGGCAAATCCTTCTTTTCACAAATTCACGGAGCAATAGTGAAGCTTTTTGTGCTGGACAGGATGTTCAAAATCCCGTTGCTGCTGTTGGAGACACCACAGCGTAGGCACAAACCTGACAGGGAAACTGTTGTGACAACTGACTGGTAGTGATAGCAACAAGGCAGCACCAACGCAGCACTGCGCTCCGAGTATGCAACTGTGGGCTGACAAAAAGAAGCTCAGCAGCCTGGAAGTGGGATAAATCGAAGCATGATAAATAAAAATGTGGTAGATGGATTGTTCTTCTATATCGCTTCATATGACCCCAAATATAAGTAAAGATAAGATGTGAAGGTTTTTTGTAAATAAGAATCTCAAGTGTACAACGATGTTAAATTTGAATAGTTGTTTTTTTCAGTCACTCAGATTTAAATGGGAAACTCATATATGTTAAAAATTCATTTGCAGTGTTTATGTCTGCTTTATGGTTATGACTATAATATTGCTTTTGCTTAGTGAAAGATTATATTTATCGATACAAAAATGTTATATTATGACCTACATAATCACTGCCCCCTACGTGTTCACTGCTGGTGAACACTTCAAATTTCACAATTGTCCGGTACAATGTCCATTAGTTTCCCTGAACAGAAAGTTGAGTGGAAGGAAAAACTATGGTGACAAAAAATGTGCCGAAGTTTAAAACAATGTCCATTCCATAATTTGGACAAAGTCTATGTGCTTCTCAGTCCTCTTTACTGATGGAAGTAAAGTTTGTATTTTGTTTGGAAACCAGTGTCCCACACATTATCCAAAGAAATTTAAAATTATTTTTCTCTGTTGACAAGATTTATGGAGGTGCTATTTTAATTTCTTTATCTGAACTTGGCATGCTAATTAAACTTAAATTTAATAACCATAATAGCACGACTGAACTGACCAGCGAAGTGGACTGACAGAAACTCCATGAAGAATATATTGAGTATTGTCGAGAAGAAGAAGATGGAGACATGAGAGCCAGTTATGCAGAAAAGCTAAAAGCAGCAATTAAACCAAATCAAGCTTCTTAACACCTCTGCAGAGGAGCCATAGGCTCATCACCTCCATGCTGCACGACGTTGATGCAGCAATTCATTATTTTCATTGGCTAAACATTTTTGTATAAAATATATCTTTTTCTTTGGTCTTAAGAAACATTACATTTAAAAAAAAATTAATATGGGTTTTTGTAAGTCATAATCATTAAAATGAGCAGAAATAAATGCTTGAATTACATCACTCTGTAATTAATCAATATGGATGTAGTTTGTAAAATAAATTAATGAACTTTTCTACTCTGATGTATATTGATGTTTTCAGATATCAGTGTTGGAATGTTGACAACATCATCGGACGATATAATTATGCATTTTCTTTGCAACTTGATTCCTACTTTTAAACTGAGTAAGAAAGAAGCAGATTTTTGTGTTTCTGTCCTGTGGCCCTAGATGTACATGGTCTTTATTGCTTACATAATAACAATGGATAATTTATTGTCCAAATGCTTCAGATGTAATCTATTTTATGTTTGTTGGAGCATTCTCTGATCTTACTGTCACACAGCAACAGGTTTCATATAAACCTTCATTATTTCAAAGTAACAACATCATCAACAAGTGTACAGTGTGCCATTTGCTATGAGCATAGTTTATTTTTGATATTTTTGGCTGCTTATTGCTTGTGCTTTGAGCCCACTCTCTTGTAACCGCAGAGACTCAAGTGACTCTTTTTGTTTTCAGTCTCAGCATCATCCTCTGTAGTCTGGTTCCAAGCAAGCCGTCGTGTTTTCACCACTCTGCAGATCTCTTACAGAATACACTTTGTACTTTGATCCGAATCTCTCCTTCTCAGGCATTTATTTTTCTCCCCTTCCTCTCAGCTGTTGAGGCCCATGACAGCTTTCTTTTGCCATCCTGTCAGCCCAAAGCAGATGTGACATCACCGCAGCTCTGCGCCACTCCGCAACCCCCCCTCTCTGATTCCCCAGCATCTCTTTCTCCCACGCATTCCTTCTTTCTCTCTGCCTCTGCACACACAGCCATTTTGATCTAACAAACAAAATCTGTGGGTTCGGAGAGAAGGCCACGGAGGGAATGGGAAAAAGTGAGAACAGCAGAGGGAACGGCCAAGAGACTCAAGCGTTTTAGTGCAACAAAGATAAGGCTGAGGCTGTGGTGGGGTTGTTGTGTAACAGTAATAAAAAAAGAAGAGAGAGAAAAGCGCTTGCTGTTTGACTGCCATCTTGCTTTAAGTCTCTTTTTTTCCCAATTGGGGACACTGTGACTTTCTGCATGAGGTAACGCTGCTGTTCCTGCAGAAAGGAAGCAAGAGTCAAAGACGAAGAGATGGGGGGGCGGAGGGGGGTCAGAGACGGAAAGAGAGCGTGGTGAGCAGAGGGGAACGCATGCTTGAGTCAGGCTGTTGTGAGGTGGGGGTGTCTTCAGCTCGGAGGCAATCTATTTTTACCATTTAGCCAGAACAAAGGATGTGATTGGCTCCTCTGTGTTAGGACGAATCTCCTTCATGCATGGAGCAAAGCCTGAAAAGGGCTGATTCACAGCTAAATCCCAGCAACAGCAGAATGCCACGGGGTTGCAGAAGAACAAGACAGACGGGAGCAGCCTGTTATTTATTAGAACATGTGCAAAACTCCTCTGTTGCATCATGTGAAATCCTCACCCAATAAGCGAAGAAGGATGACTTCATGAAATAGAAAGTTTAGCTTTAACTTGAATTTGTTTGTGCCAAAAAAAGTACTCTAGAAGCATTTCGGGAGATCTTCCATCTACTCTGCCATGAAAATGCAAAGTATGCAAACATGATGATTTGCAGCTCGTGCCTAGGAAGGAAGAGGGAGACTGAAGCATGCGAGCTTATCTATGAGATCTACCAGCCTAAACTTGTCCTAGCAGGCTGCTCACAGAAGTCTGTGTCTGTGTGTGAGACTGTAGGCACATACTTATTTGCATGGAAGGATTTGTAGCTTGCAAGTCTTTGAATGGTGGCAGGTCTTTCTGCTACACTTTGTTCTTTTATATACATCCCTCAAAAACACATGGATGTGATTAAAAGTTGCTGCTCCACAGTAAAGTCTGGCGGTGAAAGAAGACTGAGATACTAGGAAAACTACAGAAGGCAGCGAGATCGCTGGATGGGAGGGAAGAAAGGGAACAAGTCAAGCAAAGACCTAATACACTGCCTGATGGGCTATTGTTAATAAATCAAGGCAGCCTCATTCAAATTATTCTGAGGCTCTAATTCAATCTGCCTTCTCTGATTTTCCCAGGAGCAGATGCTATAGTTTAATTTCTGTCTAATACTCACTCCCTCGTGCCACACAGTCCGTCTCTTGCTCCCACTTTTTCCACAAACAATGCAGTCATCTCTCTCTCAGTAGAAGACAAATTGAAACCAAGAAAAAAATAATAGAAAACATTTATGCCATTTGCTTTTTAAAATAGGCCAAAACTATTTGTTTGCCAAATAGAGACATCCAGAAGGAAACATTTTAGAGAGTTTCCTTCTGTATGTGATGCAAATCGAGTGTGGGAACTCCATCCAAGCAAGATTTAGAGTAATTTTTGCAAGTATCAATTTTTAATCTCAGATGTCAACATTAATTACTGTAGAGAAGCATTAACCACACAGAAAGGTAAAGTGCAAAGTCACACTTAAAAATAAGTAGCTTAGCTTAAAGCAAATTCAGCTCTTTTTTAATCTTAAGCACCCTCATTAATTGTTAAAACTCGCCAAGGGAGAGCGGCTTAAATGTATTTCACAGCCTGCAAGTTACTAGAGTCTCATTCAGGTGTAACCAAGCATTGGTAGGTTAGGCCGATAATAAGATTTATCAAGCTTTTAAAAGGATACGATTTTAAAACGGCAAAAGCAAACAAGACATACTGTCTATGCAGATTAAAGTCCTTTTAATGAGATGATGGAGAAGAAGCGAGTTGTCTTTAGTTGTATGCAGCATATCTTTCGATCATTGGAAATTCATGTACATCTTCTATTATCCCTAACGAAGGTTGAGCAGTCCTTGGCTTTATTTAGCCATTAAAATACATTGAAAAGGTCCCATCCAATTTTTGCCAAAATAAAGATATTAAAGGTTAGCCTTGGTTTGTTAGCTTCTTCTGCCCAACCAACATTCAGCCACAATTAGACACTGATTGACATCTTTGTGAAGATACATTTTCTCCTTTCTCTTTTATTCTCATGTTGTTTAGACGGAAGGGAAGAACAACTTTTCTTCTATTCATCTAGTCGACAAATTTTGCTCCATTGGATGTGTCTTGGAAGTTAGAGATTGGATCTGGAAAGGATGTTACACCCTGGTTTAGCACAAGCTATTGCAAGTCAAAACGCCAGTGAGATTTCCTAATTCTAATCCACCATTACCTGATAACATTGTATTCTGTTCTACTTTATGCATTCAAATATTAAAAATAAAGTTGGAGCTTGATGAACAGCTTTGAGTTCAGAGTTCAAAATGGCTGCTGCTCATATAAAATAGGATTGCTATGTGCTTCGGCGCCAGCTGTAAGCCGATAACAACATCTGTTTCTATCTTTTCTGCATTCAAACACTAAGGCAAAATGTCTATATTTATGTACCGCTTCCCCCCCCCCCCCCCCCCCCACCCCCCCCCTCCCCCCCTCGCCCCCCCCCCCCCTCATCCTCCT
>CAEGAE010027493.1:0-20495 GCA_903067095.1 Girardinus metallicus
TGGAGAGGCCAATCAACCTGACAGTCATGTTTTTGGACTGTGGGAGGAAGCCGGAGAACCCGGAGAGAACCCACGCACGCACAGGGAGAACATGCAAACTCCGTGCAGAAAGACCCGGGCCGGGAATCGAACCCAGAACCTTCTTGCTGCAAGGCAACAGCTCTACCAACTGCGCCACTGTGCAGCCGCAAACCATCTTGTTTATTTTAAATGTTTAAAAACTATGAATAACTTGTTTAAAGAAATGCTTGAGGAGAAAAAGCAAAGGCCAAATGCTTTGAAATGTTAGATGTGAGTCAGAGTCTCTGATAACACATGGTGGCATCCTTTTTTCTCAGAATAACAAACAGATATCAAGAGCTTAATATATATAAAACTGATAGCCATTGAGCGGGTTTGACATTATATATTATTTAATTCATTTTCTTTGTTTACAAATACAACATAAAGTCCTTCGAGCATTTATAACTAAACAAATCTGATACAAAAAAGTGTAGAAATATGGTGGATCTTAATAAAAAAAACTCCTCTGTTCTACATAACATCAACTAAAACTGTTTAACTATGTCATATTGATGCAAAAAACCCAGTCTGTCCATTTGTACTTTGCTCTCCTTTCAGATTGTGTCCTAAAATAAATACACACCAGAAAAGACTTAGGAGAACAAATCAAAAATCTATAGAAATACTGACGTTATAATTACAACCAAACTGGTCTTTCCTAAAAATTAGCAAAGTTTTAAATCAAAGATGAGTAGTTACACTTATAGGTAACCGTTTTATACTTAATGCAGCATAACATTGTGAGATTAAAAAAATCAATTTTGCATTTTTAAAGACTCCACCCGAATGAGCCTAGAGATCGGTAACGTCGTCATCAGACCAGTCATTTTGGAGCATCACTCCTGTAAATTGTTCTCCCATTGGTTCAGCAGCTGGAGAGCCAATCCTGGTATTAAAATCTGGTGTGGCATTTACTGACTGTGCTGGCTCCTTTGCCTGGAAATGGTCTAAAGATGCCGAAATGGACTCTGTATCCAACATCCACCCGTATCCAACATAGGCTGGAGGAAACGTGGTTGGCCCCCTCTCTCCATCTGTGCCCAAACTTTGAGTCCAAGAGGGAGGGGGAGGCGTGAAGACAGCCCCAGCTATGAGCTGCCCGTGATAAAGGGCGTTGTCAATGCTGAGCCTGAGGTTGATGGGAGACGGGGGTCGCATGTCGAACTCTATAAGTGAGAGGACACATTCTCGTTCACCAACTTTCTGCCACAGCAGAGCAGTCTGAGAGTCAGAGCTGCTGATGCTAACAGGATCAGAACTATAGTCCAGTTTAGAGGGAGCTTGCTTATTACAATGCAGTGCATTGTTGCTGACACCAGATCTAGACATGTTATGCTTTGCAATGTTGTTTGGAATCAAATCTTCCAAGGATTTCTCTGATTTTCCCCTCAGGCCTCTTTGCATGCAAACCAAAACTCTTTGCCACAAGCTTTTCTTTACTTCTTTTTTAGAGATATTATCTCTACCTTGTAAATCAACGCCTCTTGCTTGGCCTTTAGATGGCTTCCAGAAGACCCAAGATCCAAGAAAAAGGACAGAGAATCCCCATGCTAACTCAAAAATCCTGGCCGAGAACTGACTGAGCCACCAACCCCAGCTAAAACGTCTCCAGTTCCCCAAGAGCCCGTAGAGCCAAAGAACACTGTATATCTGAATGCTGCAACAGAGCACACCAAGGAAGGCGCACACAGCCGTTACTCGCTTTCCGAGCCTCTCTGTTCTGTGAGAGGGAACCCACTGTGGGACAGCAGATCTGGAGAAAGGTTGTGAATGGGAGAGGGACTTGGTGAGGATTCCCAGGCAGAAAGGGATACCCCAGCAAAGGGAGATTGTCTGCAGCAAAAGAGGAAAAGCTGGGGGCAAAGTTGAAGAGTACAGATCAGTTAAAAGTAAGAAAGTGCAGTGCAATACACCAAGTACTCCAACCACCCATGGGGACTGCAGCTTTGAAGGGAAAGATGTTACTTTTATCCCTCGGAGCATGACAAGAGCGAGGACAACCTGCGCCCACAGAAGAAGCTGCAGAGGAATATTATGTAGAGCTGCCAGAGTGGCATGAGGCAGGATCTGACGGGTACCGTAAGGATCGACGAGAAGGAGGGTTGTGCGCAAAGCACCTGCAACAGCAAGGAAACTATTAGAAAGAGTGAGGGAATCACAAAGGGTATGAGGAAGAGTGCACGCTCCAGCAATTCCCAAAACCGCCAGAGTTGTTATCAACACGAAAAGGCTTGCAGATCCAAAGACATGTAGCTCCCAAGCAAATGCCAGAGTGCGGCTCATGTCATCCCACAGCAGGCTGGTGCCATTGAAGCTGTTAAAGATCGTGCAAGGCGAGACGCCGAGCACGCAGGGGCTTCCTGGTCCCGACAGGCTGGGATCATTCATGAAGGTAAACACACTGGTTTGGACTGGGATTCTGGAGTGGTCTTCACCTGAAAGAGAGAAATGTCTTATTTTTTTTGTATACACAAGAATTAGATAAAGAATAATATCAGGTAGTGGCCTTTACACAACCATGAGCTTGATTTGCATTCCAACCAGGGAATTGCAAAACCAACTGATTGCTGTTTTCTGGACGATCGCTGATTACTGATCTTTAAAGAGCCTGACCTACCGATTCCAATTTTGGCTGATTCATCAGAAACATTGCTAAATATAGCAACAAAGTTGCTGAGTTGGTAACAGTAGGGCGACTATTGTTAACTGTGAACATGCAGACGTGACCTGATGGGCTGGTCTGTCAGTCAACCTCTCTGACAGGAGAGCAGAAGAGGACACTGGTTGATCTTTAGATAATGTTAGCGGATAAGAGCAGCTTCACACGTAAGTATCAGCCGATCACCGATCTCCCAAAATTAAGGAAATCAACGCTGATAAATCGGTGCACTCCTAATGAAAACAAACACTCACTCAAATTCAGCAGTGAGAACAATATCGTATTTAAGCCTTGCACTTCAAAAGTGTATGAAGACAAGCAGCTTTAAGTAAACGGTGCTCCAGCATTGGCTTTCTACACGTCTCACACAGTTCTGCACATAATTTGATCCCCAGATAACTTATATTGACACAGATTTTTATTTTTATTTTTTGAGCTTGCCAGAGCAAAAAAATTCAGTTTTCCATTTCTCGCCTGCAGTGCCACTGCTTTACAAGGTTTTGCCTTTTGCATCGTAACCGTCGCAACTTGGAGCCGCCATGTTTATTGGACATAGGTAACTTTGCCACAGAATTTGGGTAAATGTTATTCAAATCGCACCAATGAGGCAGTAATGAAGTTCAAATGAAACTGAGAATAGGTTTCTCTGACGGCCACTTTAAAGCTTTAAAGCACGTTGAAACTAATTTGGCAGTTTTTGCTTTGTTGTCTGAGGTGAACCACATGTTTTACACTGTCTGTAAACTTTTACATACAGTAAAAAATAAAGCTGTCTTAAGAACAATATTCTGCCAACTAGAAAATTCTAATAATTTTGGCAATCTTAACAGATATTTAAAAAAAACTAATTCAACTTGAGTCCATGTCACATGGTGATGAAAAATGTTTTAACTTTCAATATACAGTTATTTACTTAATTAGGAAATCCATTCCAATTTGTTGGACTAAAAGTACCTCACATTTCTATATTAAAATGTTTTTTTTATTGGTCTGATGTAATATTTTAATTTTAAATCTCATATTTTCATTGATTCAGCAGAAAATAGTTAAAATTGATCAGAGATAAAGGCTTGAAGTCTGCAATCGGTGTGTAGTTGATCTATATAATGTGTTTTACTTAGTGACTTGAGTTACTGAAATAAATCAGTAATATTTTAATTTACTGAATATGACTGTAGTGAATGTAAGTATCTGGTTTCAACTGTATATTATACTGGCTAATCATATTCTAATAATCTGAAGGAATAAAATGAGATTATAATGAGTTTGAGTTTAAATCAAGTTTACCTTTCTGCAAGTCATCATCATCATCCAAAGGGGCGCCCTCAGAGATCACAGTGGAGCGTTCAGATCCTGTAACCAAATCTTTAGATTTGTCTGCTCCGTGGTTGTGAGTATCTGAGCTGTAGACACTTAGTGCTGGTCTTGTGGTTAATGTTATTCCAGTTCCTGAGTGGTTTTCATTGCTCCATCGCTCAGACTCCTTTCGGACTGCAGTCTCCTCGTTGCTGAGCTCCAGTAAAGTCAGGATGTCAGCAGTCTGTCCGCTGCCCTCCACAAGGCTCTCTGAACCAAATGTGTTTCTGCCGGCTACATTTTTCAGCCTGTCAGTGTTTCCATCTGTACTTTGAGGTATCTCGACCGTATCAGAGGCGGCCAATGAATCCAAAGTTTGAGCGAGACTTCCAAGTGAACAGAGAGAGGCAGTTAGAGTGACAAAAAGAAAAGCTGAGGGACCCATTTTTGTTGATTTACAGCCGCCGTCTGTGGAGACAAAGCAAAAAAGAATCGGGGATTAGTGATCACATCTTTAAGAAAACGTATTTTTGAAAACATCCTTAATTAAAAGCATGTTTTCATGAGGAACAAGTGTTTTACGGTATACTATTTTGTCAATGTGTTGCCAGTAGAAAGATTTCAAAGGTTAAGACTCATTTAAGAGTCACAGAGATATCCAAGATGATCATGTGTTTTAATCCTGTAACTCCCTGAGTAATCCAAAGGGTTTACAAACCGCACAGCATCTGCAGATGGTTTGACCCAGCAAAAACAAATAAAAAAAAATAAAAAAATAGAAAAAGGAATAAACATGGAGGTTCACAATGAGTCAGAACTATTTGTGCTGTTTGGGGTATAAATGTTGTGACGACACTTGCATCACTTGTGAAAAATGTATAATAAAAGCTACAATGACTATGTCTGCTTTCACAACTTATATCTTCTTACTGTAACATAATCAAGTACTCTGACTTTTAGATCCAACAGCAGTTGAGATTGCAATATAAATTTCAACACTTACAGTTGAAGTAGAATAAGATAAAATATTGAGTATCCAAAAAAAAAATACTGAGATTATTGCCCAATCAATTCAGCATTTAATCGTTTACAAAATAGTGTTTTGAAAGCAGAATGTGAAACAAAATATTTATTATTTACACATTTCAGTATTCAGCTGCAAGAACAACATAACCTAAAAACAAAAACTGTTTATTTAAGCCTACATGATAACTGCGGAGGTACCTGTTGCTCCTGACAATCCTCTGCCTTCCTCTTCAGGGTTTCAGTGGTTGTGCTCCATCTTTATTGCTGCAGAGCTTCTCATTGATTTCTAATGTGGAACAGAAACATCTCACTGAACACAGTTACTGAACAGAGGGTTTAGAGGCACGCTCACAGACGTCTAACCTTTCAAGCCGACGTCTTAGTCCTCTTACTGCACCAGCTGCTTCCTTGGCCTTTTCCCATCCAGGATGACCTGAATAACTATAGCTTTCAGCTGATTTCCAGTCTATGAAAATCATCAGAAAAAATTGCATGCGTTTTTTTGCAAAATACAATTTATAGTTTTTTTCTTCCTTTTTGATTCATGAAAACTTGCAAAAGCCTCACCTGACTTTTTACAACATTTGTTTGAAGGTAAATCCCTTCGCAAAGGGATTACCTTAAGATCCTTACAGTGGCACCGAGTCACATGAGGCAATGATGTGAAGCCAAGAAGACACGAGCACATGCTCAATTTATGACAACTATTATTTTACATATATACACACAATACCATATTTCACTCCTGGAATTAACTATGGACAGAGGATGTCCATAATTGTATGTATTTGTGTGATACATATAACATAGTTACATAGTTTATGTGTTGTGTGATAAAACATAATTATTAATTAACTGAGTGTCCTCTATCATTGATATGAAAGCAATTTAATTGTTTTATGTTCCAGCCACAAACTTTAATGTACTTTATTTAGATTTTATTTGATAAACCAACACATAGTAGCACATTTTGAAAGCCAAATAATGCAAAGTTTTCAACATTTTTTGCAAATAAAAATATGAAACATGTGGCATGCATTTTCATTCACCCCCGGTCCCCTCTGGTTTGTAGAACCACATTTTTACAACAAATCTTTCAGGAGATGCCCTCATGGAGACTGAAACTTTTTGCCGGACCTTTTTGGCAACGTAACTTGCACTCAGTCAGACTGAACAGAGAGTAATTGATTATATTGATTTTCAAGTCTCATCACAGATTCTCAGTTTTGTCTGGACTTTAACGGCGCCATTCTAACTCGTGTTTTGTTTTGTTTTCCATTTGGCTGGTGCATGTTCAGGATCATTGCTCTCCTGGAATGTGAACCTGGGTTCCAGTCTCAAGTAGTTTCAATTGAATTGCATGTATGATTGAATTGAAATTGAGAAAGCATACATTGTAATCAGGTGCTTTATAAGTAAACTAAATTGAATAGAATTGAATTAAAATCCAAATAAAATTGAGTAAAGTTTGGGGTATGAATACAGAAAACTGCGCTGTTAATCAGAGATAGTAACTTGAGTCCTTTTGGGGGGGGGAAGTGACTTTAAGAGTAGATTACTTTTTACTTTTAGTTAAGTAATATTTTTTATGAAGTATGACTACTTTTACTTGAGTAAAATTTCTGGATACTTCACCCCCTGCAAGTAACTTAACTGAATGAAGAAGAAACATGTTTCAAAGAAAAATGCATGAGCTACTGACACAGATCTTCAATTACTGTTGAAGTGACTCTTGTTTAAAACCGTTGACTCTGTTGTCTCATATTTTTCTCTCTTCTTCCGTAAGATGTTCTGCTGTATGATGTTTTAATGTTTTCTGAACAGGACGTTGGTAAAAATGGGAATTTTTCTCCGTCAACTTACCTGGCTAAATAAACTAAAAATAAATATACTTATTTTTATGCTGTTGTCTATAAGCTGAGCTTGTTGTGCCATTTGGAAATAGAGTGAAAATACAATAAACATCTTAAATTGTTTAATCTGTTTACTGTTTGAATAAATAATGTATGTAATTATATTATCTACTGTAAATATTGGTTCGATTTAAAAAACTGATTTGATAAACTGTTTATTCTCAAAAATTGTTATTTTGAAATTTATTTGTATTGCGTTTAGTTTAATTTTAGTCTTTAAAACACTGGAATCTGCATATCATTTTACTTTTTTTTAATGTGTTGAAGTAACGCTGGGTTGTACTCCATCAACTTCTGCAATATTATATCCGACTAGTACTTCAACAGACAATCTGCGGAGAGGGCTGATTTTAACTCTTCCCTGTCCAGGGAGTGACTGACTCTGCCCATTCAGAGGGCTCATCTATGTCGGTCCACCTTAAGAGCAGCACGGGGCAGTTTGTTGTGGAGCGAGCAGGGGGACGCCCTCAGTGGCACATGCCTGGCGCTTTAAGGCAGACTGGGGAAGTTAGATTTTGTTAAAGGTATACACATTCAAATATTTACCAGGCTCCACATTGGCTATTGAGGGAAGCACTTTAACAATAACGCATTTTAAATGGGTCTGCAAATTAGTTTTTATGGGTTTTGATCTATTTTTGTCACACATGTCAGTTTAAATAAGCTTTTCTAAACAATTTTGTAATGTAATTCTTTCCAGACGTTGTGTTATAGTATGTATATGTGGATATGTTGCACTTTTTCCACTTTCAGTTTATCTCAATGTGGTGATACAAACAGATATAATTGTTTAATATTCTGCATAACATTTCTGATTTATTCTTTTCTCAAAGGTAGCATGACAATTGCGTATTAAACTATAAAGAGGCCTAGGTATTTGTATCATGCTATACTTTGGCCATCATGGAGTTCTGGTTTCAGTTCTAGATGAACACGCAGCTGGTTTGGGTCCCAGGATGGGAGCCTCAGTTTAGGTTTGATTCTCGTTGCTTTCGAGGCCCATACCGCCGACATTTTACTGCTTTCTGGACAACATACGAAGGCGGGTTTTCTTCATAGGCGAAGCGGGCATCTCAGAAATATTTCCCGGGATTTCAATCAGCGCTGCGCTGGAGGAAACTCGCAGAGCAGAGCAGCTGCAGCCCGCGGAGCCCAGCCTGTAAAATAAGCAGACGTCAGAGACTCTTCGCCCCGTTTCACCACTGCAGTTACATTTTTATCGCGGTGTAATCACAGCCTTATTTGCGGGATTTCACGGCTGCTTACACGGCGCTATGTAGCGCAGCGAATGGCATGCTGGTGGTAGCTGTTAGACGTTTATCGGCTTTTTAATTTTAAACACCGTGCCTTGGCGGAAAGAAGAGGATTTCGTTTTATTTAAGGTAGCATGACAGGATCCTTCAGGGTGTCGAGCTAGCTGGCTAGCATTAGCTCAGTGGCTAGCTTAGCGTCCGGTTGTTGTAATGAATGGAGGGTGGCTTTGATGTTCGATCCGGGGCAAACTTTGCGATTGAATTGTATATTTTGTGATAATATTTGTATTTTGATAAAGCCATATCAATTACGCCAAACATTTACAAGTCAGAATACTCTCCATATGGTTTGGGACTTGGCAGGGTCTTGCTAACACACAGCTAGCATGCTAATGGCTACCTCAACCATTAAAACATTTGATCTTCAATTAATTAAAATCACGTACGCATATTTTTAGTTAATTGGGTTATTACTTTGCAAATATGTAATCGAAAGTCACCTAATGTGAACATGTAATCGTGTGCAGGAGATAATCTGACCGGAAAGTCTCCTGAAAAAGTTGAATTTAGCGCATTAGCCTCAGTTGTTTGTTTTCCATAATGTGCAACGTTCCTAAGCAGGAGTTTAGCAGATATTTTTTCTGTCCACTACTTGGTGTTTTCTATTTTTTTCCCCCCAAAAAATAGAATAATTATTAAACAGCTTTACATTTAAATCGTCCTTTAAATACGAATGATTGCAAACATAATGTATGCTGGCATGTTTGCTTGATTGTTATTTTTGTTTGTTTTGTTTTTGTTTTTTTTTACTTGATTATTTCAGGTCAAGTGACGATGAACGAGCAGGAGGGCGGGGTGGTCTCATTTGACGAATATGTGCGGCAGAAGGCCCGCACTGTGCCTCAGCATAGGATGAAGGAGTTCCTGGAGTCCCTTGCTAAGGGCCCAGAGGTGCTGCAGGAGTTCAACCAGCAGGGGGGAGGAGGAGGAGCAGCGGCCACCACCACAACCATGGTGTACCAGCAGCAGGAGGCCAACTGTGTCTACACTGACAGCACGGAGGTGGCTGGATCCCTCCTGGAGCTGGCCTGCCCAGTAAGACTTTGCTGCAGTCGCTGTTAAAGGAAATACATTTGTAGTTATTGCCTGTAGCATTCCGTCAGCTTTGAGAAGGCCCGAGCTGGTGGTAAAACGGCCATTTATTAAAGCCGTCCTTGCGCGTCATCAACCACCGTAAGAGCTAAACAAGACAAATAAAGATTACAATCGTTTTCACCGATCCTGAAGCGTAGCTCGTTACTTTGATACAATTCCTATCATTAATCATTAATGAAGCAATCACAGAATTAAAATACCTAAATGAACTTAGGTTACCTTGTTCCCTTATTGGCTGAAGCTAAATTTAAGTTGCCTTTTATGCGTTTTTCTGCTTTGCCGTTAACCTGTTGTTCTGTTACCATGGACACCTAATACTGAACGTTGCCAAAATAAAAGCATGGAACTATGGCAGTTACAAAAAACAAAGTAACTAGTCTCAGTTGGCCTTTATGTTGTCTTTTAAATAGAAAGAAATAGGTGCATATGCTGCATTTCCACTAGACACATTTATTCTTCTTAACTAGCTTTGGGCATTTTGTTGGAGTCTGAGTTGTAGCTTAATGTTTATGAATTGTTTTTATTGCTCTGAACTGGAGAAGCCACAACTTGTTCTCAAAATTCGTGTACAAGGTAAAGGGTCAAAGTGCAGCTAAAATATTTCTCTCTTTCAATCTTTTGCAGCATGACTGAAATTGATCTGTTAGTCTGTTAGTCGATTTTCACAACATAATATCACCTTTCAGATAGCGTTGAGTAATAGCTATGCAAGTAAAAGCGCTCTTTGCTGTTCATTTTGTCATTCACACTATAGAAGTAGATTTGGTGAGATTACGAGCTGTTCAAGCTTTCAGGACATGTACACATGATCGCAGACTGATAGAGGCAAAGTATTTATAACTTCATCTGATATGTGAATATGTGTGCTGTAAATGTGAGGCATTCTGGTTTGATACTTATTTATTGGCACTTTCCTTTAATTTGTCAAATTCTTAACCAAACCAGCAAAGAGCCACTGATTCACTGAGCAGATTTTGTGAGCCGGCAAAAGATGTTAGACGTCTAAACAGGAAAAACAATGAACATACAATGGTACTGTTTCATAGTTCCCTGCTTCTAATTGTCTCCTGGGTAATGAAAACGAAAACACAGGGTCACCTTTGTATATATTTTTTCATATATTGCAAATGTTTTTGTTTTTTTTTATCTTGAATAATATTTGTCTCATTAGAGATAGAGAAAAAAAGTTTATATAAATGTTTTTGTGTCTTTTTACAGGTCCAGGTAACCTCAGCCGAGATTTCCCCCCAAATGTCTGTACATCCAGGCTCTGAACAGCAACTCCAAGTGCAGGTGGGTTTATATATTTTGATTTTTAAAATGCGATTAATAAGGCAGATGGCATCAAAAAAGAGCTGCTGAAGACAAGTATATGGACATATTAAACAGTAGGTGTATTTGAGCCACTTAATAATAATTGGACATTTTCAGTGTCGATTCATAAACTAAATATGCAGCACAGTTAAGTTGCAGTTCTTTTTTTATTAGTTGCAACTCGCAGTTGAGCAAAGTTTATTGTTGCTGTTAAATGCAGTGTCCTAGCAAAACATTGTTTGTTTGTTTTTTTAGCTTTATGTATAGTTTTTGAATTTTAACACACAAGGACACAAGAGTACCACATGAGCCGTCATGGAAGGAAGAGTATTAAAAATGTACTAAGGAAATAATACAACAACTGATGCTTATAGTGCAATTATGGCTAGACTGAAGTATGGATATTTTGTAGATCTGGTCTCTTCAAAAACGGTATTATAATAATAATAATAATAATAATAATAAAAGATACGACTACATAAGCCAACAAAGGGCAAAATAAATACACCCAGTGTAGACAGTGAGGCATAAAACTATCAAAATATTGTTTATAGTTTCTCTTTGTAGAAATAGTTTTTGTTTGGCCATTTATATTGAACTTTCATCAAACATGCAGCAGTAAAAACAGTTTAAATTATTTCAATTTTCCCTGTTTTACCCCTTGATCGTGTTGTTGGATTACATTTCTTTGCCTCTGATTAGTGTAATTACTGGTGGGTTTCTGGCAGGTCCAGATCCAGGAACAGCCGGGCCAAGCGGTGGGCCAGGTTCTGCAGGTTTCTTCTCCGTCCCAGCACGAGCTGCAGGGAATCTCCACAGCTCAGCTGGTGCAGCAGGCCGAGCTCACAGAGGAGCAGCAGCAGCAGGTACAGGAATCCTGTTGGTGCTCAAAGATCCTGAGCGTCGGTAAACGTGACCCGTTGGAGTTTTCTGAGCGCGCTCACTGTGTTTCACAGATTCATGCTCAGCTGATTGCAGCTGTTGCTGGAGGTCAGCAGATCCAGCTGTCAAGCGGCGAACAAATCCAGCTGCAAGGAACGCAGCACATCCAGCTGCCTGGCGGGCAGCAGATTCAGCTCCAGGCGGGGCAGCAGATCCAGTTGCAAAGCGGCCAGCAGATCCAGATCCAGACCATAGAGGCCATGTCTCCGTCCCAGCAGCAGGATTCTCCAAGGGAGGGCGAGAGGCGGCCGGGCGCCGTCGCGACCGTTCTCCAGCCGGCGAAGAAGCGCAAGGTGGACGTTCCGCTCGCCGTCTCCTACGCTGTGCCGCAGGGGCAGCAGGTGGCCACCGTTCTGACCATCCCTCAGGGTCAGCAGCAGAGCTACGTCTCACTGCGACCCGACCTGCTGACTGTCGACAGCGCTCAGCTGTACAGCACCACAGGAACCATCACAGGTCCCACAGGCGAGACCTGGACCATCCCCGTCTACTCCACTCCACAGCAGCAGGGCGTGACGCACATCGCCATACCACAGGATGCATACAGCACCGTGCAGGTCACCACGACTACCAACGGCAAAGACAAAGTGGTGACCAGCTCCGCGTCGAGGTCCGCAGACGGTCAGGTAGCCTCCACCCAGGAGGAGATAGTGCAGACGCTGCTGCCTGCGCAGTTCATGAACGGGAACATCCACATCCCGGTGGCAGTGCAGACTGTAGGAGGGACTTACAACACCACACAGTCGGTCCACATCTGGGACCCCAGTCAGCAGCAGAGCCACGGCGACGAGGGCGCAGAGCAGCAGCTCCATCTGCAGGTTGGAAACGCATTCCTCTTATGCAGCTGCAGTCACACATAAACAGTCCTGACATCTAACAGACAATAAGATAAAATAAGAATAACATAGTCAGTGTGGATTATTATACTCTCTGTTAATCCAGCTTGCATTCCCATAAAGCATTTGTAAAATTTTTCTTCCGGTTCTGCACAGGGTCAAGTAGAAACGGGCGCCGACGTGGAACCGCCTGCAGAGATTCTGGTTCCCGTGTCTCTGAAACCAGAGGAGGGTCTGGAAGTGTGGCGCTTCTGGGCAAAGAAGAAAAACTCTGAGCTTAGCAAGCAGGAACAAACAAAACTCGCACCCATAGGACGTAAGTAGACCTTGAGATTCTAGTGTGGCACCGTTTCACTTTATTTTGTCATTAACACAAATATTTAAAACAATAATCTGTGACACGATGCAACAGCTTTCATTAAAGCCGCTGTTTAGTAATATGAATCAAAGTAATCGCAGATATAGTCGCCTATAGACAGAGTTCATACAGTACAATTCAAGCACTTTCGAACAATTTCAAGGTAAGTTTTCAAACTTTTCCAGCACCATAGTTTGGAGATTAAATCAGTACAAATGAACTAAAGAAAACAGTTTCAAATCACTGCTATATGGCATCATTTAAAAACGGTATCTTATGATAATATTCTACATCACAGGGACAAAGTAAACTAAAATATAACAAAATGTTATGTTTTCAAAGTTTACTTGGCCGAAGACAACCTTTCAGTTACACAGATCGATGAATACTCATGATATTAAACAGATCAGTTTCTTAAGGAACATATTAAATGCTTACAAACAGTATAAATAATCACTTGACTTTTTGTGACAAATATTGTCCCTTAGGTTTATTACAAAGCTGTGCAGTTTAAACATTAAGTTCTTCCAAGGACTTTATACAGAAACCAAGCTCTTTCCAAACCTTGAAAACACCTAAATGAAATTCAAGCATTGTCAAGTATTTAAAGCATCTGCCTGAACCCTTAGTAGATCATCCTGTCATGGTCAGTTTTGATATTTATCGTAATTTCCCAAAACAAACTTCTGTGTCTGTGGCGACATAATGTGAGTTTTTCCTCTTTACTTGCTTGTTTTAAGTGACACTCCTTTTAAAACGTGAGCCATCATGCAGCATTTATTCATTTTCTGAACAAATATAGACACAGAAAGCAGTCAGATGCACTTGAACTAAATTAAAGCAGGAGTCTTAACACATGATAAATCCTTCTTTCAGCCAGCTGGCTGGCAGTTTGCAGCCACAAGCGGAGGAGAGAAACACCTGGTGAAAACTGCAATCAATCCAACTATTCTTCCTATGCAGACAGTTCAGAAATCTAATTTTAGCGACTATGAAACAATAATATACCGATCCATGACTAGAATTAAGTTGGCAGCATAATTGAATCTACTTCATTTGCAATTCTGATGTTTTACGTTGCACTTTGAGGAAAGCTAGGAGCAAACCTTGTCCTACGAATTCAAACTCCAGTTTTTCCCCTCCGTTGTGCCGATGTGCTCAGGTCGCCAGCCTCTGCGTTTCCAGGAGGACTTGGTGTCCAGCGCCGTTGCTGAGTTGAACCTGGGACTCTCCTTGATGACTCAGGAAGCTCGGGGCTCAGAGGAAGAAGAGCTGGCGCCTGATGTTCTGTATTATGTGTTCTTGTGCATTCAGAAGGTTAGCATCTCCACTCTAAAGCAAAAAGATACCAGCATGGCATCTGAACTTCTTTAATATTTGGGGTGGGTTTTTTTTGTAGTATCTGTATGAAAACGGACGTGTGGACGATATCTTCTCCGATCCGTACTACACACGCTTTTGTGAGAGTTTACACAAACTCTTACAGGACTGGAAACCCAGCATCCATCCTCTAGGTGAGGAGGAGTCTTTGTTTAGCTTTTATTTAATACTTTAAAAGAATACTTGTCATTTTCTTTATTTTTTTATTTTTTCCTTAGGCTATATCATTCCAAGTCATGTGACCGAGGAGATGCTGTGGGAGTGTAAACAGCTTGGTGCTCATTCTCCTGCCACACTGCTTACAACACTAATGTATTTCAACACTAAGTGAGTAATTGCGAATATATTACTGGAGTTAATCACTTGGTATCAGATTTTAAGAACTCAGTTATTTTGCAGGTATTTCCGTCTGATAACGCCTGAGCACCACATGAAAGTGGCTTTTTCAAAGGTGTTGAGACACTCGAGGAAGAATCCCACCAATGCCAAGGACAAGGCAACCAGTATCCGCCTTCTGAAAGTGCAGAGCCAACACACCTCCGGACAAAAAGGTGATACACACAGACAGCAGCTGCAGGGTTCCTACAGTCTTAAAAAAAAAAAAATCAAATAAAACTTTTTTTTTTTTTTTTTTTTTTTATTATTATTATTTTACAGATAAAATTCAGAATTTCTTCAAAAAATAAATTACTGTTAGCAGTTGTAGGTATTTCAATGATGAATATCAGATCAAGTTTTGTCTATTTGAGCTGCTAAAGAATCAAAAAGGTGTAATTTTAACTCTTTTATTGGCTTTTAGATCCTATAACTTCTGGGATGTAAACTGGACCTGATGTTCTTGAAGTGGGTTTGGTTTAGATGCCAAAGAAATCAACAAATTCCTTCTTTTCGGGTGGAATTTGTGACGAAAGAGCATTAATCACAAACTGTCAAAATCCAACTTGAACATTATGTTGTTTCATGATTTGTGGAAACACAATGAGGTGGATGCTTTGTATTAAACGTTGGTAATACTAGAAAATGGCAGAAAAATCTGGATTTTGAACATTTCCCAGGTCTAGAAATAAATATTTAGTGTGGAAAAATATTTATATGTCTGGACTTTGTTCCCTGTCCCAAGTCCAGTTGTGTCCATCGTTCAGTTTGTCCCTTAACTAATCCACACCAATCTGTGATTCACTGATCTGTCCATCATCACAGTTCACTCATTCATCTCATCTGCTCTCATATTTGCAGGTTTTGTTTTTAAATTGTTGCATATCATTGTAGGAATATCAGCTTTAAAGGTGAAGGTTTGAGCCCAATATGTGTTATACTTTAAAATACGCTTGAAGCAGACTGGGAACTCTGGAAATATAGATCTGGAATAGTGTAACATTTTGACACAGACCGAGGCCCGTCAGGGCAACCAATTTTACTGGATGATAAATTGTCCCAGTAGTGATCATTTCTGTGATAAAGTATTGCGATAAACGATAATAGTGTTGTTTTGAGACCATTTTCAAGTAATGCAATGACAATGGCATAATAGTGCAAGAATACATTCTCAAAGATCAATAAACTTTAAATTCTAATGAACATTTAACACTGGAACTGGAAGACAAACAAAAGCAAACAAACAAAACAACAATAAATAAACTGAATTATAAAGGGCTTGTTGAGACCAAAGCACCAGACTTTATCATCCAGTTTTTTGGTAGAAGGAGAGAGAAGAGAAAAACGATAAATCATGCAAATGTAAATTCAGCTCGTTTCAACTGATCATGCGATTGATTTATTGTGACAGGTCTACAACTGCCCGACTCATTAGTCGGTTTTTAACCTGGTGTGTGACGACTCTTTCAGGAACCGACGACATGTACGAAGAACAGATTGAAGATCCTGAAAACCCTCTGCGCTGCCCCATTAAACTTTACGACTTTTACCTCTTCAAATGGTGAGCTTCTCCTCATTCCCAGCTTTCCGCTTCCGGTGAAACATCCTGTTGGCTTTTCAAAACGAATTCACCTCACTGCTTTATTTTCCAGTCCCCAAAGCGTCAAAGGGCGCAGTGACGCCTACTACATGACGCCCGAGCCCGTTGTGGCGCCGAACAGCCCGATGTGGTACTCGTCCCAGCCGCTGTCGAATCGGCAGGTGGAGCAAATGTTGGCCCGCATCATCGTAGTGAGAGAGATCCAGGAGATGATTGGCGCCTCTCCTGAGAGCGTGAGCTAAACTGGGCGGACTGGCTGGACTTGACTATGCAGCACCATCCAGACTGTACGCCACCTCTGAGGTCATCAAATAAAGCGGGGCATCTTCTAAAACAATCATTTTCTTCTGAGCAGAGCATTATGACTGCATTTGCTAGTTCCTGAGATATTTCTCATCTGACGGGGTTGGAAAGTTGTTCCTGCAGCTCTATAACCTTTGAACTTTGAGTGAGCTGCGGGTGGTGATACTTTAGAGCGGAGGTCGATGGTTTGTTCTTTTCTTCCTGTAGACGTCTTATTGACATGATCCGAAATTACTCAATACTGAACATCTTACTCTCGTGTCTTACTTCTCTCCAAGCTCTCGCTATGATAGGTTGCGACTCATGATTACAGGGATGATTGCTCCGGTTTTGTATTCTGACTGCAATTTAAACAATGTATTGGTATGTTTAAATCTGAGGAATGTGTGCCTTTTGTTTTTTCTTTTTTTACTTGTTTTTGAGGCTTGTCGATTTTCAACAAGATCCAGGATTTTATTGTAATTATTCAGTAGACTTGATTTCCTCCCCAGTCAAAACTAGCAATTGGAGAACCACCAAATATTTTGCCATCTTTAGCCCTTCATGTATGTGTGTATAGTAGGACATTAAAGAGGAGATACGGTTGGAAATATTCTTGTATCTTGAATCGTGTCAAATAATGCAGGGAAGAAAAAAGAATTACTTTTGTGTTCCTTAGCGTATCCACTTTAATATGAAGACATTTTATAGGTCTGTACAGTAACAAGGCTGCAATGCAACCGTTTTCTACAAAACAAACTCCTTTTGTGCTCTAATTCTTATAAACACAAACTCAGGTCAGTATTGATGTAAAAGTCCATATTTAATTTAAATGGTTATTTCTCCTTCATTCAGCAGCCTCTCTGTATAACCCAGCTTTCTGCAGACACAGAGGGGTTACTCATCATTTTTGTCCTCTGGGAACGTCAGCTGCAGTCTGTTCAGTGTTTTTATGAAGTACTTGGGCATGGGGCAGGACACGGCGACGTCGGACTGGCTGCGACCCGGCAGCACCAGCCGGCGCGCGTGCAGATGAAGAGGAAGGTACCGGCTCTTGCTCTGCTCCAGTCCGAGCTTTTTCAGCACACGCTCCGGTAACTTCTGTGAAACAAAGACAAAACACTAAGCCAGGCCTTTATAGCAGCTTTGTAAACAATTTGTTTTGTATTATGTATAGTCTAATACCAAATAATTGCATTCCTGAACACTCGAAGGAAAGTAGGATACCACCAAACAGGTACTTTCAGAAGTAAAAAAAATAATAATAAATTTACATACATTCACTACACTAAATATTGTCACCTTCCAAAAATAATGGCACAAGTTATTTTTATAACTTTTGGCCAAAAATTAGTTGAGGAATTTTTTTTTTAGAAAAGTGCTGACATCTCAAGCTTCTACTGTCGTCCATTTTTTTGATAATTATGGCTGTCCGTCAAGTAAAACATCTGTTTCTTAGAATATTAAGTTGATAGGGTGCTATATCCCAACAAATGGAAAGTTTAATGGAAGGAAAAAGATTCAAATGCAAAATTTATAAACCTATAAGTGTAAAGCCCACATTTATGATTAGCGGTACTATGCATTATCCATTCACAATCCTACTTTATAGCACAATCAAGTGCTATTGTGTTATTATTAACATGTTTCACCTGCGGTGCCAGTTTGCTCCAGTGGGAATATTTGTGATCTCCGAGAATGGGACACGCCAGACCGTACGCCATGTGTACCCGCAGCTGGTGCTTCACCCCTGTGCATGCAAGAAAACAGGGAAAGTGGAACTAAAACTGATTTGGTGGAAAAAAAAAACGTAACGTCAGCTGAAGTAATGTGGTCTAACCGGTGAGAGGCTGGAGCTCAACGAGGCTGCAGCCATAGCTGCTGTCCAGGACTCGGTACTTGGTGGCAGCAGCATGGGCCTGCCGGTGGCTTCGCACTTTGGTCACGCCGTCACCGGCCTCATTCATTTGGAAAAGCGGACTCAGCGTCATCTGAAACGAGATGTTATGAAACTGAAGAACCCGTGTACAACAGCAAGATTACCTCCATTTCAATACTTCGCTTTAATCAGCAGAAATCATAAACTAGTGGTAAAGTACTTAACCCTAAACTAATCAGGTCTGTTCTACGAGGCTAAATCTGAGCAGCTTAACACGCCATGTTGAGATAAACACAAGAGTATTCGGTATCAGGACAGTTCATCTAACAGAACCCTTCGCCATGGCAACGCAGGATAAACACCTGAGCTCTTCCATATCAGGTCATCAGCTCATAAGCTTAACTGAAATAATAGTGTTAGATTTAAAATAATAGTGTTAGATTTAAAAAAAAAAGAAGCTAAAATTGCAAATGTTTTAAAAACTTCTGGCTCCAAGGTAAATAAATACTAAAAACTCATGAACACAAAAATAAAAAAGTGATTTTTCTCAAAAACCTGCCTGTTTACCTCAATTAGATGATGATCAATATAATCTAAATTTGATCACAATCCAGTGTTTACTTGGGGACATCTTTATATCACTTTATTAAACTGTTGCTTTACGTATGCTACCATTTTATTATGTACACCTGTTCAATTGTTTAACACAAACAGGTTGTTCCAGGCAGCCGCTATAAGACGTTCTCATTATTTAAAGTGTTTTCCAATCATCTTAGTTTTAATTCCACACTTTTTTATTTTGTTTTATTAGAATTCACCTTCTAGGATTAATAAATTATAAACTATCCAATCCGTCTGTACTGAAGATAATCATGTGGCACCAATGAATTTAAGCATCCAGGCGTAGCGAAGACGACTTGCTGAAATTTAAAGACGGACCTGTATTTTTATCTTTTTCCACTGAAACTTACAGAGTGACATTTAAAAATGTGGTTATTTGTTTTCATAAGTGGTGTGCACTTCATCATCGGAGAGAAACAAGTAAGGTTCTCAGGTGTACAGCTAAGGTTACCAGCACAGTACCTGCTTTGAAGTGCAGCTCTGACTAATCTTTATTACATTCTCATTAAACAAATAATCAAAAACGGAGAATAAGAAACACCTTGAAATGTGGCGTAGGACCTGTGACTTCTCTTTCGATGATGGGAATATCGATCAGCCCTTCAGAGGGAACAGGAACACCAACTGTGATCACCCTGAGGAAACGCAGAGAACCTGGTAACTAACACAGCAGCTTTATTTCAAATGAAACCATGCGGCTGCCGATAATGACATCTATCATTTTACCAATACTTCCTCTCCACTTGGTTATTTCTACTCAGGGAGAGGATGTGGTCCAGTACTGCTTCGCTCCTGGCCAGCAGGAGCGCTCCGGATGAGTCCTTCTCCAGACCCAGACAGGGCAGCAGCTTGGTGTCTGTCTTCTTCATCAGCCCGTCCAGCATTTTACAGAGAACAGGAAGCACAGAGGTGATGGTCGTGACGCCAGACTCTTCTAAAAGACAGAGAAGGGTTTTGTACAAATTTTAAATGTCATTCCAGTTCTTAGCTGCTTAACAAGGAGCCCTGGTATCCCTTCATTAAAATCCAAATGCCAGAATAATGGAAACGTTTTAAATCATACCACTGAGAGAACACGGTATTCACGTTAACAAGTCAGAGGATGGTTAACCCTCTTTACCTTATACATATGCCTCCCACCCCATGCATTACTCAAAACAGGCCATTTGCTGGGACAACACAGTCAGCGCAATAATTAAGCAAAACATTTACAAAAAATAAATACATTTTGCATTTAGATGCAATATGTGAAAAAAAATTCCAAAGATGTTTAACCCAAAACCCCATAATAGCCATAGTTGTAGTTTTTTTTTTTTTAATGCAGATGCATCCTTTGCTACAATTGATCAAGCATACATGGTAGGTTATTGCATTTTAGGGTACATTTATTTTCTTATTTAAAAAGGGAATTGAAATTGAAATGTTTGTTTATTTGCACCCCATCACACCCAGATGATGATGCAGATGATGTGGTCCTACTGGCTTCATCAGGTCGTGATCTGCAGCTGTCATTGGATCGGTTCGCAGCCGAGTGTGAAGCGGC